>WUQG02003580.1:0-12226 GCA_011317285.2 Androctonus mauritanicus | reverse complement strand
CCACTTATTTTATTAATATGCATATAACACACTTACCGGTATTAAAATTCAATATAATAATAAAACAACTATAAATATATTTTAAAACTAGTTTTAAATAATTGTAATGATAACTATTACATTCTATTTTGATATTATGATGTTTGATACGTATGCATAATTCTTTAATTATTTTTCGTACAAATCGTGTTTCGTATATAACATGTTTGTAGTAATACAGGAAAAGCGTCTCGAATCTTTCACTCAATGTTCATACCGGATTCATAGACCAAGTGAATATTAATGAGAAAAATGATAAATAAAAGCCTGTTTGGTAACCAGATGTTGTGATAAAGGACTAGAAAATTTTTCGTGTATATCAAATTCTATAATTAGCACCTAAATCGCAATTTTCTTCCTAAAATAAACATAATATTTTAAAATGTCAAATAAATCTCGTATTTGTTTTCTTTTATTCGAGATGATTCATTAAGATTCTATTCCCACTCTGAAGAATAAAATGCTCTCTCTTGCGTAAAGAAAAAAAAAATGTCAAAATAAAGATCTGTTGTTTCGGAAAGTACGATATATATGTCAGTTGTTATCTTCGAGTTTCTTTTCAACTGAAAGTTACGGATGTTATTAAGGTTAAGAAAATATAACCGAAATAAAAAATAAAATACCGATTGTGGGATAATAATCTAATCATCTCTTCGGACAATGCTAGAGAAAAAATCTAGAACACACTGAACTGTCAATTGACGTACGTCAACATCTCTGTCAGAGATACTTGTTGCTCTTTATAATCAACGCTATAATAATAACTCTAATTTGTTTTATGGTTTAGGTTTATTATCGGAAATGGTATTTATTGTTTATCGGATTATTTACGGACACAATCGAACTGAAGAAGGTAATTATCTTTCTTTTCCAGTTTGGATTGTTATATAAAATGTTTCCGATAACCTTCATTTCGTTAAATTTATTACTTGACAGTAAAAGGAAAGATGCACAACACTGGTTAAGAAAACGCAATGATGGGTTCAATATTTGTTAACGTAACTCATTTCCTTTATTTTTGCTAGAAGAGGTATTGGAAATTCAGTACACGCGAAAATAAATGAGATGAATCCAGAGTAACGTTCAGAGTGCAACACGTGTGCAAAGTTTCAGGTTGAAATCTTAACACTTTTGAACTCTAAATAATATTTTTAGCATTCGATATGTTTTCTCGTTCAAAAAAAAACTTAGTGGATTCTACCAAATCCCTCACTTCGGAGCGAAATGTGTTGTATCTTTAACAACAGGTGTTGTTTGATTATGAGTTTATCCGTGCTAGGTCGAGGGTATCAGTTATTCCTACGCATAGCTTTCCCGTCTTCGCAGCATCTGTGCGTAATCCGAACTGGGCCAACGACGAACAGCCACCCGCAGTCACGTGAGGCGAACGGGTATGGGACTACGGACGACCCCTTGATCCGTCAGCGACTAATTCTGGAGCAGTAATGGGGGAGGGACGGGCGGTATATAAGAATCTCTGCTCTTCCTGTGGGTCATTCTCTGCTAAATCTGTGAAAGGAAGAAGTTTAACAGGTGGATTTGTGTGGTGGGATAGCGGTTTTTCGATTCAGTCTACCGCATTTTTAGAATGCTTAGGTGAGTTTTTTTTGCTAATTAACCATTATCGCTTCGTAAAAAAAAAAATTCATTAATTAGCCTGTAAAAATTTCAATCGCTCACCTTCGTATATCGCTTGTGGGATTATCGAAATCAATAAAATATTTAAAATATATTTAAAGTGCAGTTAGGCAGCATCAATTATTAAAAACATTATGTACATACATCGTAAACATTACATCATCACAGTCTATACAGTTTGTTTAACTGTATAAATAATATTTATCATGCTGTACACAGAAAATTGGAGGTAAAACTAATTTTAAAAATACATTCACTTTTTCGAGTATTAATTTTATTGATTTTGATTGATTTTTCATAAATCAATTTATTTTTTACTTTTATGTTCGTAAAATGTAACTAATTTTTATAATATGTATTATAAAAATTACGCCTTGTAAGTTGTTCGTAAGATGTTCCATCGCTAAATTTATAACTTTTCCCAGTTACATCTTAGTTTCTTTCTTCCTGAATCAAATAGATGGATGAAGGGTTTGTAGGTCAGAATAAAAACCATCGGCCACAATTCATCTTTTGGTAGGAACATGTTTGACTTCCCCTCTTATGGCTGGAGGCATCGGAATTGCCCCATTTCATGCCTGGGAGCCATGGACGACGTGTTGAGAATTGCCGAATTTGCGCAACGGTTGTCTAGTCGACCCAAATGCCTTCTCTTTCTCCCTGTTCTTCGCCAAAGTTGCTGGGGGCAATCGAACGATCAGAAGAATAGGTCAAAGAAAAGATCCGCGGACAATATTGTTACGAGGGCGTAGGCAGCATCGTTACTATAGGATCGGATATAGATGAAAGTAGATTTGGGTGACGAGGCCATCTTCGAGAGAAAACAGAAAGCGAAAAAAGTCTGGAAGCATCTAATTAATCTTACCATTCTCAATAGGAGATTTTTGAATAACTGTTATTGTGGTTATCGTGTCTTCCACATAGGTTCGAAATTCACACTGAAGAGATTAATATTCATCATTTAACCTAAATAATATCATGAACGTCACGGCAATTCGATAATTTATTCCTGATTAGTTCTACTTTTTATGACTATTTTTCCTTTTGAGATTCATCTTTAACATAGAGAAATTTCTTTCACAAAAGCAATTGTTCATTATGCTTTGCTTAATAGAGATTAATCTAATAAATATTTATAAAGAGAGACAATATATATATATATATATGTGTGTGTTTCGGTGGCAAGACTAACTGTTATTAATCCAACAGAAATAACTCAACAGAGTAAATAAAATTTCAAAAGAATTAGTGGATAGAATGAGGTCAGAAAGACGCGATCCCTGTCGTGTTACGCTTTTGTGGCCATCATTATGGCTACATGAAATGCATAATGTGGGTTGTTATGCTGAGAACGCAGCTGAAGTTTACGTCAGACGGAACTGTATTCACAAAAGATCGAAATCTTATCAGAAAATTGCCGATAATGTATTTGAATGATCTCTAAATTTCTATCTAATCAACCGTTCCGAGCACTTAATAGAACTGAAGTGGATTCAAATGCTGATAATAAAAAGGAAATGTATCCCAAAACTTGACCCATTTATCAAAGAAAAGAAATATATATATATATATATGTATATATAAAATAACGATTAGAGTAAACGAATTTTAGAGACTTCTTCGCTAAAAAAGTCTTACAGAATTTATCTAATAGATAAGAAATGTCGAACAAGGAATCACGTCCGGACAAACCATTGTTTATTCTTTTAGTTTTCCTAGTAATTGATAATAGAAAAGTTCATTCGTGTACTTACCGAGCACGAACTGCAATTGTTCCTTTTCTCTGTCAACTTCTCTTATACAATTGTTCTTTTTTTTTTTCATCTTTAACAGTTTTCGTAAATCGATTATCATTGAATGGGAGTACGAATTTCCAAAAAAAGAAATGCTCCAGACGATAGATGTTATCTTCCACAACATAACCATGTCATCAAATTTAAACTTGTTAATCTGTAAAAAAATTATAGAATGGGTTAGAAAAACAATAGAAAACCTAGTTATTCTGTTATTACACAACTGTAACTGAAATTTTAATACCAAAATCACATCTTATTAAAAAAAAAAAAAAATGTGTAACAAAATTCTCGTAAGTTTCAGACGATAATGCATTCACATCCGTTGACGTCATAAATTACAACAAAACTGGACTGCAGCAGACGAACTAATTCCAATTTTTAAAAAAAATTATAAAAATGAAATTTTACAAATTGTGTAAACAAAAAAAAATCAGAAAATTAAATTTTAATATTTTTGCGAATATTTTTATTAATCATTTCTATCAATTTTTAAAATATTGAAAAAATAAATATTTCATTACGTATGCAGCCCGTCTTTACAGTATTCTTCATTGAATTTTTTTTTTTTTTTAATCGAATTAAAATTCATCTGCTATCCGGAAGCTCATAAAAATTATTTTAAATTCCAACAGGTTTCTTTTACAGTTTTAAATAAATATTTAGGGCGATTTAATAAAATAATAATAATTGTTATGAAATAATCATAACCACATCACGTGGCTGAGATCTCGCGATGCACGTTTCGTAGCAGACGATAAGGATCGTCTGTTAAGATTATCATTATGAGGTCAAACACTCTTCGACCGAATAACGCGGAAAAAAGTCGATAATTATTACAATTTACATCAATTCCTGTTTAAAATCGCAAATTAGTGATTTTTCCTTCATCGAAGTAGAATATTGAATTTATTACTGTGGAAATTTTCATAAACCTGAACTTCTTCATCGTAATTTTTAAGTTACTAGCTTTAAGTTATTGCTATAAAAATAATCAAATTTAAATAGAATTTTTCTGTCGAAGAAAGTTATTTCACTATAGATCCAATTCTTTTACTATAATTATATAAAATTATATATAAAAAAAAAAAAATGGCCGAGTTTAGTCTATAAGTTACCATATGCAATATTTTAAAATGTCATTGTTGTTATACGGAAGCTACCTTGAGAATTGACCTTCGGACAGTAAGTAGTCTCTTTTTTATTAGTTTTAATTTAAAATTATCTTACAGTGCACATATTGATGCACTTTTTAATTCCGATGTTATCACAAAATAATTTTTTTTTTTTAATTCTTTTTAAATTACCAATTAAGTTCTTTCGCAATACATAATTTTTTGAGTGGGTCGACCATTATTTATTAAAGGTGTCAATCCATTTATCTACTCTTTATATTAATTTAATAGAGGCCAATATTCTTTAAAGATGTCAATCATTACACGGTACTAATCACTCTGTATTTGAAGATTATCGATGGTGCTACGTCTTATCGTTTAATCTACTATAATTTATAAAAAAAAATCGTGTGCGGTTTTTAGAATAGCATTTTTAAACATTAAACAACACACATTCATTTATTTTTTTAAGCATGTTAAATTTTAATAAAATATCCAATGTAGATCAAGAACAAACCGATTGATAATATCAATACTTAACGTGTAAATCCGTTCACGACAAACGAATATAAACGATATTTTTTATTTCATAAATAAAATAATTTGATTATAAATTTAAGGGGTAAGATTTCGTGTCCAACGATAAATTCCTTATCTAAGAAAAATTAATGTTCTACAGTACTTTGTGAACTGCTGTCGGGACAGCAACGAGTATGTATTAAAATGACTTATAATGTAATGCAATCTATTCGTGTATCTGCATGAAAAGATTGCATTACACGCATCATTTCATCAAAAACAATTACAGAACGAAAAATTACTACATTCTTTTTGATCTTGACCTTTTATCTTAAGTTTTTAATTGATCTTCAAATGCATACGTACCTCTATCGAATGCTACCAGAATACAAAGTTAACAGATTAAAGCCATCTATAAGTTCAAAATCTGTTAGAATACGGTCAAGATTTTTATATATTTTCATATAAAATTGATTATAAATTTTATTTTTTTTTAAGGATGCGGATATATTGGTAATTTAATTTTTTTTTTTTTTTAATTTTATAATACTGAGAATTATATTAAATATTGTTTTGATTTGTGATTTTGCATTATCAGCTATCTTGACGTATTTTAAATTTAATAAGTAAATGTTTATTTTTACGACATCGAGAACATAACTTTTGATTTTTAATAAACTGGTGTGACGTTCTGTCTGACGTCATTTCTTCGTGATTATATATTTTCATGGCAAC
The DNA here is from genome assembly GCA_011317285.2 of Androctonus mauritanicus. Classification (NCBI taxonomy): domain Eukaryota; kingdom Metazoa; phylum Arthropoda; class Arachnida; order Scorpiones; family Buthidae; genus Androctonus; species Androctonus mauritanicus. Next base: position 6,387 of record WUQG02003580.1, on the reverse strand, counting down.
AATGGAACATTAACCTCCATTCGTGTTTCTCTTATCAACTGTCTCGGAATAAAATTTTTTTTTTTTTTTAAATATTATTTTTACAAAATTCTTTTTCTTATAATTAGATAGAAGTAACAATATATCGTCATGGTCAAGTTTTTCGTGTGTAATTTTCCACGGATTGTCGCCAACAATAGTAAAAAGTTGGAGAAAATTAAAAAAAAAATATATATAGGCCTATCTCGTTTCAGGTATGTATTGGTGATGGTTATTTTGCTGGTTTTGGGAGACAACATAATTCTCTCAGTTCAGCAAGTAAGACCTCCGTTCAACAACGATTATTCTCCAGGATGCGCTCTAGTTCTGAAGACTGGAAAGCGAAGGGCTCATTCCAAGAGATCTTTGCCTCCGGGTATCCAATTCATCAAGGCTTTCGTAGAAAAGTAGGCCTTAGAGCATTTAATTTCTTGTTCTTTATGTGTTGAGACTAAAATGGAGGACTGATAACCAGCAAAAAAGTATTAAATACAAAAAAAAAAAAAAAAGCATTTCGAGCGAATTAATGCGTGTTTTCAAATAACTATAATTTACTAAAACAACACTAGAAAGGGAAAAAGAAGTAAACATTCTAACATTGTAGTATTTAGAATGTTTACTAATTTCTCTCTCGTTACTCATGTAAAAATAGGTTAATATTGTAAAAGGTGCTATTTAATGAACTATAAACAAAGTTTTATGTGGAATAGAGATTAAATTGCAGTTCGCAATAATTCGGTAGCTCACAGTAGCAAAAATAATCATACTACTAATAAAATGCATTTTTTTTAATAATATAGCGAAACAGATATTTCGAAATTTTTAAATAACGCAGAGTCGGTTAATATGTTGTCGTTCAAAATGAGGGAATAAAGAAGAGGGTCAACACGTGTATATAAATAAATGAATCCGTTTATTTTGATAGTTTTTTTTTCCTTCTCGGTTTACTTTGTGAGAGTTGAAAGCTCTAACCCTTGCTCTCTGAACCATTTTTCCGCTGCTTCTTTCCTCCATGTTAACCTCTATATAGGCCAAGGTTCGAGGTTATCCAACCTTGTACCTGACCGTGTCATTAATGTATTTCACATTGTTCTATATGCAAAACGCTACGAATTTTTAGTTGGAGAGTGGAAGAAAGTTCGCAAAACGGACCCGACTGTATTACCTTCGATGACATTAATCGGGCAGTGCACGAAGCTAGAAGAAAATTTGGTAAGTATGCCATGCGGAAACACAGTTTTTAAAAATATTTAGGACTCGAACAAAAAATAAAAATTTATTTTTCTTGATTCTAAGTTTTCTCTCTTAATAAAATCTGCATTATCAGTATATATATATATATATATATAGTATGCTTTCTTTGCAGGGCAAGAAGTTCCTTGGGAAGTTCAAGAATTGTCTTCGGTTCAACCTAAACCAGAACATATATCGATAGTTGCCGAAATCTTACTGGAAGCAACCAAAATATTGGCTCACAGGTTATTAAGTATTCATGAATTATATATAATAAATAATATAAAATTCTTTAAAGAGAGATCAAAAATAGACGTCAATATAATACGATGACCCAATTGTATCTAATTTTTATGGTAAAAGAGGACAAACTATATGATTCTCGAGTAACTTTCCATTCAATCTTGTTTAAAAAAGATTGAATTTGGAAAATTGTGTAAGAATTTCTTTCAATATTAGATTCTTACACATCAAACTTGTTGGCAATAAATGGTCAACATGATATATTATATAAGTTAATTTTTCTTTAGAGTCGATGTAAAAGGAAATTCTTAAGTCCTGAATTCATTATTCGGACGATAGTTATTTTATATTGCATTGCATCATCAACTTTCATAGTTTCTTGTAAACAGAAAGAATACGGGTCACTTTTAATTAAAAATTAAATTGAATTTCAACTCGTTCTCTACTTCAATACATTGAATTTTCTCGTTTATATAATAGAATAATTTTCTTTAAAATTGCTCTCTATATCTAAATAAAAATAGATCTAAATTAATAAAAATTTTAAACTATCGAAAATATTTTTGAGGCTAATAATATTTAAAAAAAAACAAATAAAATGTTTTGTGGTATATAATTAAATATTTAATACAAGAAACGAAATTGTTGAAAACCATTTGTATTATTTTCTGCTTTATTAACTAAGAAACTTGAAAAATTAAGTTAATTAATTTTACAGAAAAATTTACTGTATATTAGTGAAAGGAATATAGGGTAAACGGGAGAATATGCCCCTTAGGGGAAAATGGCCAGTTATAAGCTGAGAAGCATTTTTAATATTAAAAATTAAAAAATAATGAATACGATCAACGACTATATCTACATTAAATGCCCTCTGCCTGAAAAAGCTATTTTTAAATTTTTAATATTAAAAATGCTTCTTGGCTTATAACTGGCCATTTTCCCCCGTTTTACCTTGAGTAAAAATACATTGAAGTGGTCATATTCTCCAACGAAGTGTCTGTGATGTGGCCGTTTTCCCCTCAAATTTGGGGAAAATGGCCAACTTGCTACTTTTTAAAAATGAGTTTATATTTTTCTTTCTGTTTAATTTTTCAATTAGTTACTTTTATATTTTCTTGTAAAGACTACAAGCTCTATGTAAAATAAAAAATATCTGCAAAGTTATACATTATTTTTTCATAAATTTAAAATTTTCACTAAGGTCGGCATATTCCCCCGATTTACCCTACAATAATAGTATAAGGAGTACATAAAGAATCGCTATATTTAATTTACGAAAAAATAGCAAATTATTAATTTGCGTTAATAATAAAAAATATATATTTTAAAATTTAGAATTTCTTAAAATTAATCTTTTTTTTTTTTTCTTTTTTGTCTTATTTTCTATTTCCCATTATTCTCTCGACAAATTTTTCAAATTTTATTTTAAAAGATAAACAGAAAATTACGTTTCGCTCTTCTTTATTTTCAAGACACCGATGATTATTAGTATTGTTTTAAGTTTTACACGACAGTCTATCGAGCGAATTTAATCTCTAACAATCTATGATATTTTATCTAAAATTGATGGCAAAGTTAATGGAAAAACAATAGAAGGGTAAATGGATCAACATAAAAAAAATATTAAAATTAATTTTTATTTGAACGTTTGTTCTGTTTTTTTTTAAAGTAGAAAAATACTTAATTTTATTATTTTTCTATTCCATCATAGAAATAAATTACAATCCAATTTAAAAAGTCAATTATTAAATAAAGAAAACGAAAATTTAGGTCAATTTTGAATTTTTATACTCATTAAATAAATCTAACAATTCGATTGAAACCAATTATTATATATTTACTTAATGAGTATAATTTTGATTTATTCTAGCATTAAATAACTAGAATGAGATCGAAATTTCGATATATTTTTTTATATATAATTTTTCTAACATATTAAAATTTTCGCACATTTTTTTTTTTAATTGTAAAAATAGATAATATTTATAAGTAATCTTTAAAACAAAAATTTGACTTTAAACCTTTTATTTTCAGATTTTATCTCAGTTTTGATGCCATAGCCCATGGACTTCCCCAAATTGACACTTCCAAGACTGTTATTAAAGATATTTGCCCTACTTTTCTTAAACCGGTGAAATGCGAAATCAGTCGATATCGCACTTTAACAGGAATGTGCAACAATTTAGATAATCCTTCATGGGGTTCAGCCAGATCGGCCATGATTAGGTTTTTACCTCCAAATTATTCAGATGGTAAATTTTTGAACAACAAAACATAGCATAATAATTTTTTCACTCTGGTTTTGATTACTGATTCTCACTTGTTCTTAGGAATAACCGCACCTAGGAGAGCATACGATGGATAATTGTTGCCCAGCCCCAGAGTCGTCAGTTTGGTCATGCATCACGATGTAAGCGAACACGATTACGGAATATGTAACATGATTGCTGCCTGGGGCCAGATGTTGGATCACGATTTAACCAGAGCTGCACCTTCTCTTGGTATCAAAATTTTTCTGAATTGGATCGATAGATTATTTTATATCCAATTATCACGAGAAAAATAAATGAATCGTTTATTATAGATCAAACAAAACGAAGCATTGAATGCTGCAAATCACAACAAAAGCATTATAACTGTTATCCTGTTAACATTCCCTCGGATGATCCTTTCTATAAATTTTTTGATCGCAGATGTATGAATTTTGCTAGATCTTTAGCAGGTTTACAGCCTGGTTGCAGATTAGGTGAGTCATTCAATATTTATAAATTTATAAGAGGCGTGACCCGATACTATCTAGGCGATATTTAACCGCAATGTATTCGATGTACATTAATCTTATATATCATGTTTTATTAATCCCAGTCTTACATCTTGTAAATTAATTATAAATCATCCATAAAAAATATATAACAAATATCTACTAACAGAAACGAATAAGAGAGCGTTATATATTAAATTGTACCAATGATATACATATACATAAATCACAGATTATTCGATATTCTGTGCTTATAAAAAATAAAAGATCTGTCTGCAGAATAAAACAACTAGGTCTAACAAGTAAGTAATGTGTTATGCTCTTGCTTGTCTTAACGTGTGATGCCATCTAGTTACGAAAAATGGACAAATTATTATTATTTTTTCAATTAATTAATTGAGGAAAGTAGAAACTGCGACATAATAGCTTTCGGAAGTGATGATGAATAGTTTTGATTAATGATTCAGTTTTAGTTTTTTTAATTATAAACAAAATTCTATCATATAAAACTTTGTTTATAACATATACATATAAATAAATGTTTGTTACAATACTTTATTTAGGTCCTCGATGGCAAGTGAATGCTATATCTGCATATATAGATGGAAATTTTCTTTACGGAAGCAATGAAGAAGTGGCAAGCAGATTAAGAGAATACAGAGGAGGTGAGAATTAATGAGATTATTATAGAATAGTAATAAAAATAGTTTTTCTTATGTTGACCCGTTATATTTTCTAGGAAGATTGAAAACATCACCCCTTTACAGAAACTTGGGTTTAAAAGATTTACTTCCTATGAAAACTGTTGATCCAGATGTAGGCTGCATCGCTAGACCAAGAAATTTATATTGTTTCGACGCTGGTGAGCACAGTTAAATTATCAGTGATTTATAAAGACGCTCCTTACGTTAAACAATAAATTTACACTTAAGGTGATAACAGAGTCAACGAACAGTTACAGTTAGCAGTGATGCACATTCTGATGATGAGAGAACATAATCGCATTGCTGATATTCTTTCTCAAGTGAATCCACATTGGGACGATGAAACCATTTATCAGGAAACAAGACACATTATTTCTGCAGAAATTCAACATATTACTTACAACGAATTTTTGCCGGTTGTCTTGGGAGAAGAGATGATCAAAAAATATGATTTGGAACCATTATCTAAGGTAGAAAGAACTGATAATAGAATAATTTAAGAATTTTTTCTATCTTTAATATTATGAATTTTACAGGGTTATTATGAAGGATACAGTCCTAAAATCAATGCTGGAATCAGAGCCGCATTCCAATCTGCAGCATTTAGATTTGGACATAGTTTATTGCCTGATGTCACCGAACGTTACAACAAATATCACGAGAGAATAGGTAGAGAATAAGAAATGATTTCATTCACTATAAATTACTTTAATAAATATATATTTTTTAATAATAATTACTTGTTATTGTAGAAGCCATTCGGTTATCGACACAGCTGCTACAGCCATACGATTTATACAAGCCGGGAATTATCGATAGTTTTATTCTGGGTCTTATTAACCAGGAAGCATACCGCATGGACACGGAAATTACTACTGAAGTAACAAACCATTTATTTGAAAAACCTGGCGATCGCTTTGGAATGGATCTGGCCTCAATGAACATGCAAAGAGCTAGGGAACACGGCTTACCGGGATATAATCGTTATAGAGAGTACTGTGGTTTGCCACCCGCAAGGAGCTTCGACGATCTAGTTGGTTTAATGCCAAATAAAACCATTCATCGTTACAGCAAACTATACAAGTAAATAAAGCATAATTTTAACTACATTTGCATAATAATCTTAAAATAATTTGACAACTTAATTTTTTGAAACTAATAACTTAATTAATTAAAAAGAGAAACATTACAAAATTTTCAGAATTTGTTCTTTTTCACCATAAATGAAATGTAAATATAATTACTATATTTTAGAAGTTTCACTAATTATATTAATTTTGAAAACAAAATTTATTTTTAATGATTATTATACTATTATAGCCAGGGCCGATGAGAGAAAGGGGACGATGAGGTAAAATTCTCTATACATGGGATTCACAGGAGCCCGCATATCATGTCACAATTTATTTTTTACTCGCTAATTAA
>WUQG02003569.1:0-12226 GCA_011317285.2 Androctonus mauritanicus | reverse complement strand
TTTCTATTTCGTAAGATAATGTAGTGTACAGTATAACAAATTGTTCCTTTCTCGAAAAAGTTTGGCCAAGATTTCTTGGATTTTATGTATAATTGCGAGGAAACGACTCTGGAGAAATAAAAATAATAGCGTACAAATGCGAAAACGTATAAATGGAAAACGTGTGAGTAGAATGATTTTACATGCAAAATCGAGAGTGTACAAAACACAACGAACAGTACAAGTGCGAAAAACGTAGAAGTGAGAAACGTTTAAACGGGGTTCTATTGTATGTATTACGGTAAAATTTAAAATAGCAAAAAATAAATAAATACATATATAAATAAAATAAAAATATCATTAAATAGATTAGAAAAAATTCATCAGAAAATTAAAAATAAATTAAATAATTATTTTTATGCCTATACTACAACGAAAATATGTTTATTTATCCGTTAACTCTTCCGACACTATTTGAATAATTTGTCAACTTGAATCGTATTGATATTCATAGGAAATAATATGAAAATAAAAAATCCTATCAGATGACCACAGTGTTATGCAGATAGCGCCCAGAAACAAGACACCATTTGCGTCTTTTGGAAATATTAAAACAGAAGGTTAGAAAATGGTCAGGAAATGCTACTTGAAGAATTTAATGTAATTATAGTAACATTAAATTACAGTACTTTCCGTGGTGTATTTTTTATCAATAATATCATTAAAATCTTCTCGGCGCTCATATGAATTGGCACCTTAGGCAACTGATTCTATCTATCTATACTATAATATTATTTTTCTGCAAATAACTCAAAAATATTATTTGAAAATTTTTGATTCACGAATAGCGGATTAAAAACTAATTGCGATTTATTAACACAGATATGTATTCAAACAAAAAATGAACTGAGTAAATAGATTGGCGTTACAATATTTTTTAAATAAATAAGTGATGAGGATAAGCGATTAATAAGTGATATAGTTAAAAATGTATACAGCATGTATAAAATATTATATATATATGTATCTACATTGTATATACTGCATATATTTATATATACACACATACTATATATATATACAGCTGCGCCGACTTTTAATTTTTGTCTCATGGACAAGAATTGTTAAATATTCAAATATTGTATTTACAAACAATATTAAGTGAAAAGCTAAAAGCTTTTCAAGAAAAATTACACAAAAATGAACGATTATTTTAATATTAATGATCATTTTTGAATTTTTGATAAGTTTTGCATTGTTGAATATAAAATAAGAGCGGAAAGAAAAGATATTTTTATTCGTGTTCAAAATTTCTCAGGGGGGCGACTGTCCTAGTTGGTCTTTGGAATCGGCGCCCATGTGCATATATATAAGCTATATACAATATCGAATGATGCAAAATAAAAAAATTTTTGTACCTTGTTTAATTCTCTTCTCAAATTTCTACTATTCTTTCGGTAGCAGTTTCCAGTGATTTGAAATTTTGGATCAAAACAGAAGTTGCTGCCATGCATTACTAGTTTCTAATAATCAATGCAGCTTCTTCGCAACCAGCCTGATCTCTCTTATAAGTAGATTATAATAATCCTAGTTAAATAATGAGCTGTTCGTAGATACTCTACTGCTTCTTATGCAACGTACGGCTAATTTTCTGGAATAATATCATAGTTGAAACATATACGTCTATCATCTATATAGGATAAATGACGAAAATAAGAAATGAGATACTAATATGGAATAAGCTATTTTTGCGAGATATAAATCATCTTATATCGATAACACATGAATCGTTATTTCTAAATATTTCCATTCGTTGATTACAATTCTTTTACTTAAGTTGTTTATATTGTTTATATAAGGAACAATTAATTTTTGCACTTCCTATAATTCTATAATTATCTTAATTATTAATTACTAAAAAAAAATATTATTACACGTATATATTATATCGTACATTTCATGGTGGGCCCATATATATTTCTACTACTACTCAGGTACCATATTTGTTTTTCTTTGAAACAACAAATTTTATTAATAATTAACTAAACAACCTACCTGTTTAACGACTGCTCGAACTTATAACTTTTTTTTTTAACGGAAAGTTTGGTTTTCGCCCATATGCGTTATATTGATTATAATTTTTGTTGAGTGTTTCTATCTTTTTCATAATGCAATTGTTATTTTCACTGATAAATAAAAATTAAAACCAAATTTTTAAGTTGAAATTTGTTTCCAATATTTTCTAAATATATATGAATAAGTTACTCGCTTACTAACCAATTTGTTCTTCAACCAAGTTGTGAAAATGGAATTCAAGTCAGTCGTTAAGTGAGGAATACCTGTATTTTTCATAAATATTTACCATATAATAAAAGTTTGAATTAGGAAAATTTCTAATTGAAATTTTCCTAATTAAAAATTAGTTTTAAATTGGAAAAATTTTTCAATTATTATTATATTTATTGCAATTTTTTTTATCTAAAAATGCAAAGCTATTTATTTTAATTTTATTTAACATTTTTTCTATAATGTCATAATCTTCATATATTATTACAATATTTTCTTTTGCTATTATGATGATCTGAATTTATTAATGATTTTAAAAAGAATGACATTTTTTAGAAAAGTTGTATGTCAGAACTGACGTGAATATCCTTTTTTCTATTTTTTTCTTTTCAAATTTAGCCCATCTGAAATAATTTTATGATACATTCAAAATTATTGTACTAGTGTTTTTTAATAATTTTCATCACTGAAGCAAACTTAGTTCCCTTGGATTCAAAATTATTTCTATGGCATTTATTTTGCCTGTTCAATGACAAGTTTCTACTAAGGTTGTAGACATTCTGCCATTTTGTGATAGTATTAGACTTTTTTGTTTAGTGATAGGACTGTTTTGTCTCTTTATACTATTTTTATTACTTTTTTTAGAATTTAGACTATTATTAGTTTTTTATTGAAAACTTTTTCAATTAAAAAAATACTTATGAAAATGAATGCTATGCATATTTTTATATCATTAGTCATTTTATATAAGATATATTTAAAAAATTGAAACTTTAAAGAAAAGTGTTAAAATTTGGATATGGATGAATGGAACAGACAGTAGACATTAGTTGCAAAATGCAAATTATATTTACAGGCATGACTAATTTTATAATAATGTGTAATGCTTTACAAAGCACAACTTTTTAAAATTTTTCTTAAGAATATTTGAATTTGTTTTTTTCTTTTTTCAAAAGCATTTTCATTATATATAGAAAAATTGAATTTATAAGTTTTTTACTTGTTGATCAGATTTTTTTGAAATATAAATAAAGAATTTACTTTAGATTTATTTCTTTGACAGTTTATAATATTTTAGCAGCATTTCTGTTTTCTGTTCTATTCAATTAATGCTTTAATAATTTCATTCAATATTATTTTAGTATTACGCTCTGGTCAATATATTTATCTTTTCTTGTTTATGTTATGTATATCCTATTGTTGCATCCTCATAGTTTTTATGGTCAATAGTAAATAAAAAAATTTATATACTGAAAAATTACATAATGCTTAGAATATTAATGATATTAATGAATTAATTTATTATGAATATTAAAAATAATATAATTTTTCCATTTATGTCCACAATCATTCAATATAAATTTTCAAACATAATTTTTAATTCAATATAATTTTTGGCTAATATAAATATTATCTGATTGAATGATAATCATTCAAATCAAAACAATAACAGTGTATTTTCAAAATCCTAAGAATAAGTAGTAGTAATCAACTAAGGAGTAATATGCTTAGTTGATGATGATCTGTATAAATTTGTTCATGTATTTGCTGCTACTCCTCTTCTCCTTACTGCTAGCTTCCTATTGGCCTTTATGTCCACCAGTGCATGCTCCTGATAAAATTGAAATATTTTATTTTTAGACTTATAAGATTTTATCATCAAATATTTTTTTATATTAATATCTTAGCAGCCATGCTTTCATATGCAAATAGCTGCAGCAGAGCAATAAATTCTTATAATTTTTAACAATTTCTACTAAATTTTTCTTTCATCAAAATGTTACAATTTTTTTCTAACAAAAATACAAAGATTTGAATATTAAATTCCAATGTGAATTATATCTGTAGATAACATCATTATCTTTTAGAAAAAGTTTCAAAATATATGCAATTTCCTAAAAATGAGTAAGTATTCAGAAATTTGATATTTAACATTTTTATTATTTTATTGATTTGCAAATTTTTTCAAATTTTATATTGATTTTAGTAGTTATATGAATTACAAATAATAAAATACATTATAATTATTTGTTCATGTGACTAATTCATAAAGATGTATCTGATGAATTTTGTAAATTGCCATCAGTTAACAAGAGATGAATATATTTCAGAAATTAAGAAAATAACTTTATCATCAGTTCTGTACAAATTTTTCCAAATACTTTGCAAAAATATGCATTTCAGTTATAAACCTTCATTAGTTTCCTGCAAGCTTGGTTGTTTGGTATTCTATGATAGTAACATTACAGGATTATGTGAGATATTGAAATTTTCAAAGAAATTTTTTTGTATAAAAAATTATAAGAGTTTGACATACCTGTTGAACTATTTTTATATGAACTGAGGTTCATATTTAAATTTTTCAAGAGATTTTGCAAAAGACACAGTGTTTATTGTAGGTGTCTTTTAAGTGGTATCAGATGTGGTTCAGTAAAAAATAATTTGAAAAATTAGATTAAGGTTGAGTGCATTGTATTGTAAGATTCCATAAATATGTGATTTCTATGCCTATATTTTGGTTCATTCATTAAATGTGTTGTATTATTATTTCAAAATGTTCTTTTATTTTCCAACATAAATTATTAATTTCTGAGTATAATATTCATGTTCTTTGATTTCACAGGTACAGAAACTGATGGTCTCTGTAACAGTGTTTGTAAACAGATTACCCATTTACAACCACATCAGTATCTATAACTGTAAAATCAATGTGTGACTGACAATTCAGAACAAATCTTCTAATGAACTTCATTTTGTAATCAAAGTGTTTTTACAGATTGTTTGTGATAAATATTTTTATTATATCATTTGATGAATTTATGTTTCTTTTTGATATTCTGAAAATAAACAAATTAATGGTCTGTCTGACAAAATCACAAGAATGGTCATTGCTTTTATAAATGAGTTTGATTAGCTGCAGATTCAAAATCCAAACGTTTTAATTATTAATTGTCCTATCTTATTAAATTCAAATTTTCAGAATTCATAAAATAAAATGCATAAAAAATATACATATAAATAATTCTCAACTTATGATAGAGTTTGGTTCAAAAATTTTGAAATCTGCCACTGTAAGTTGTAGGTCAAAAATGCCCAAAATATATGGATTTTTCATTACTAATGTTTACTACAACACTAAATATTATCTTAATAAATATAAAGAACACAAAAGTATAAGAATAAGACATAAGAAAAGACACTTTCTATATATCAGACCATTGTGTCTGGAGATCAAACCCAAGCCAATTGCATTGATCAATAGCAAATTTTCAATGATATTGCTGTTGTAAGTATAAGTTTGTTGGAAGTTGAGACAGTTGTAAGTTCAGGAATCAAGGACTACTTTGTGTGTTTTTGTGTGTGTGTGTGTGTGTGTGTGTGTGTGTGTGTGTTTGTGTGTGTGTGTTTGTGTGTTTGTGTTTGTTTGTGTGTATGTTTAAATAGATATGCATAATAATTAGTAATATCTGTTTTATTTTGTAAATAACAAACAAGAGTTTCATTTTTTGTAAAATTTATTTTTGTCTGTCTTTTTTTTTATATTAATATTTCACTAGGTATTTGTGTTATTTGCAATGCTTTGTGTCCATATTTTGATGAAGGGGTTTCTGTTACTTTCTTGCATCAGAGCCCAAATTTTGAAGTTTACATCTTTGCATTTATTAATGTGTTTTTTATTACACAATTAAAAAATCATATCACAGAGCAATTCTATAGTCGCATTCCAATTATAATAATTTTGTTTATCTGTCATTAATCTATTATTTTTGTTTATAATCTACATTCTATAACAATTTTTACAGTGGCTATAAAATTTATTATTTTATGCTCTTTGTTTATTATTATTTTTATTTATTCATAGTAAAATTAATTATTTAAAAAAATTTGCCAAATATTTTATAGTATTATGTTACAGTGTATGTATATATATATATATGAAAACATATGAATATAGATTATCTGATAATCTATATTCATATATTTTCATTTTGTAATAACCATTTCAGTCTATTTATCCTAATATTTTTATGCATACTTTAATGTTATTTTTTATAGAAAAATTAATGCAAGATAAAAACTATTTACATTATTTTGAACTCTCTTAGGGATCAGGCTCCAATGCAATACATTGGTTACATCAGCATAATTGCATCATTGCTAAGATTTCTATAATTTGAAAATTGCTCTCTATAAAATATAAATTTCTTACTTTAAATATGTATAATAAAATAAAAATTTATTAACTATTTATATTTATAGTTTTAATTAAAAAGAGACTTAAAAAAACAGATACAATTTATTTTCATTAACAAATTATTAATTTTATATACAGTGTATATGTATTGTATATTTTTAATGAATCATAGAAATTATAAAAGAAATATATAAAATTATAATTCACTATTAGAATATAGCAATAATTGTTAAGGAACAAATGATATTGAAATATGTTTAAATATTAAATTAAAAATTCAGTTTTTATGATTTAAATCTTTCTTTTCACTGCTCTGGATATTAAGCACTAATGAATTCATTATTTATTATTATTATTATTATTATAGACTTTTTTATATATTACATATATTTATATGTAATATAAAAAAGTCTAAGTTATTAAACTATTTATATATATTTTAAATAGAAGTGATTTTATTTATATATATTTTATTTTTTCAGAAACCACAGAAATAAGTGGAAAATGGGGAACAAGTTCATGCCTTGAGTTACCAGCTACAGAGATTAAACCCCAATTATGTCATGCCTTGTCTAATTGCAAGGATAAAATCCACATACCTGAGCTTTATTCCAGAATATTTATAGAAATTGTTGTATAGATATTCCAAATAGTTAAGAAGCTCCAGTACTTTATTATTATATTCCAGTTATTACTTTCTTGCTAATGTCATTTGAACATTTTGTTAAAAAAAAGAAAAAAAAGAAACATTTTAAGACATGTAGGTTATTCCTTTTGCACTGCATCTTCCCCATGTGATTTTGAATGTGGTCTGGCAGGTTTTGTAAACATTAGAAATGATAGATGAAATGTATAAGCAAACTTGTGCTTAGTCTGAAAAATAGAGGTATTCCTGCTGATATGACCTCAGTAATAAGTGCCAGATCCTGAGCCTTCCATTTATGGGATTGAGCCTACTGGCAGCCTTTCAGTTCTAGTTTTTGACTAGAATAATTATGTGCATATCTCCTGCCAACATTTTATGTTTAAAAGAAACTAAATAGGAGATAATTGCACTGATTTAACTGTTACATAAAGTTTGAGAATATAATAGCATTTGAGTTTTGTTGCATGTTAACTTGATCAAAGTTATCACTCAAGAAACAGCCAAAAAAGAAGAAAAAAAAACACTGTGCTAGACAGTGTCTGTACAGAAATTGCCATGTATATATATATAAATTGTCGGTCTTTCTCTCCATTTAGAAAATAATTTTCTTTGAATACATTCTGCAATATTTCTAATATAGCCATTTTTTCATTGAAGAATTATATGTAATAAAAAATGAAATTTCCATAATTAACAATTGATGACATTGAAAATATAAAATAGAGCTGGTATGATCACTTTGTTTAGCAAAACTATTTGATGACCTTGAATAGGTCCTTAAATTAGCATATTATTAGCTTTTGATCTGAAGGTTTTGCAGTTTGTCTTAATTATCCTTACATTATGAAAAAATATGTAATATAATTATTAAATCCCTTCCATTATATATGTATATGCATTAACAAGATAAGCACATTATATATATATTAGTTTAGGCTATTTATTTATCATAAATGAATATAAATAATTTACTTCCAAATTGTTAAATTTTTAAAATAGAGAACATTTCCCCATAGTTCTCATTTAATTTTATACATGAAAAATTGTCTTAATAACTTTGCACTGGCTAACCCATCAACTTTGTATGTTCAATTGTAATCTAAGAAATTATAAGAAAATTTAATTATTCAGGCAAGATAATAGAATATTTTGTGGTGACCAAGGCATGCACTATAAGTATTCTCATTCAAAGAAAAAGCATCTGAAACAGAAATGCCAAATCACAATATGTTTGTATTAGTTATTATTTAAAATTTCCATCATCTAAGAAATCAAGCAACTTCTGGTTGCTTAAAAAAAATCAATATTTGAGTATTATTAGCCAACTGTACTTATTACAGCTTGACTACTACAGTATTACTGTACTTTTAACGAGCTTACTACCCAGTATGTATACATAGTGAACAATACATGATGAAATTTACTAGGAATGCTTTAATGGTATGTAGTATCCAGAATACTATTTTTACCCAAGCAGGATAGAGCAAATTGCTGCCTCCTTTGTGATTTATTTTGTGAAATTTCCTTGAACACACTTTCTGTAGTGTGTGGTGTCCTAATTGTGTCTTGACAATGGATCTTGCCAGAGATGACATATTTTCGACATCACCAATTGTATAAAAGAAAAGAAAATTAGTCTACAAAGTAGCCAACTGCATAAAAGAAGATGTTAACATTCCACTACCTATGTACTTAACCATCCTTTGTCATTTTGTTTTCATATGTTTGTGCAATGTTTGTCAGCATTATTATTTGTTATGTTCAAGTCCATTAACCTGCCACAATTCACTCAAACTATGGCAGGTATGGAAGAAAGGAAAATTTAAATCTTGGATTAAGTTAAAGGATTTGCAGTTCAATGCTCACTTTAAGAATGGTTATATATATATATAAAAATATAAGTATATATAGCTCAGTATGATATCTGAGATTGATTTATAAGCATTTGCTGACTTTTCGTAGACTGTTAATACCCATAATGAAGAGGGTTTAAACAAAACAGCACATTTTAAAAAAATGTTTTCTACACTGAAATTGTGTACTATTGACTACAACATTGTGCTTGTACAGGTCTTGTAGGTGCAATGAGATCTTCATATACACAGTATACAGTATATATATTGTCAAATGTGTCCAACTTCCGAACACTTCTTTTTGAAAGAAAGAAAACCATCAAAAAACAGGAATGAGAGGCCGAAGAATTCCAAAATAAAAGTTTTGTATGCATTTATTTATATTAATTTTTCTGGCATAATATTTATTCTGCTTTAAAAGAAGATCTCTGTGCATACACAAGGCACAGTTTCAGCTCATAAGTGAGATCAGAAAATGGAACATTTAAGGATTATGTATGTTTTATAAACTGCATTAATTTTGTAGTGTGTCATCCTCATTGAAAGATATGGGTTGTTTGAGATCTTTGCCAAGTGCTTCAAATTGGATGCCAATTCTGACAAACGAAGAGTCACAATTGGGATGAAAGGATACCAAGTTGGATCCGTCGCATTTAAATTCTGCTTATCCACGTTAAAGAGTTTTGTACATAGACTTAAGAGAATACTTATTTCTAATTATATTGTAGCATAATTTCTGCACATATTACATTTTCGGCTAACATACGAGCGAAGTTCAATTTTCAATATCTTAAGTTATATTATAGATCCTACTTAAAGAAAAAAAAGTTAGTCTTGCCATATTAGGGGAAAAAAAGCACATCAAGATATTAGATCGCGAAAATTATATACTTACCTCGGTTTAGGAAAATATTTAGGTCACAATAACGTAGTTTTATGCTAATATTTCATCCTTAGGTGAATCATAATCGATAGAAAGCGAACTGGAGAATTGGTAACCAAATTAGTCCATAAATTCCATCTCATTTATTTTCTACGATCTTAATGCTCAAAAGAACGGGATTAAGTAAAGATTTTGAGAGTGAAGTTTTTATAAATCATATACTTTAACTTCGCCTATCGCCCTATTAAATCATACCATCCATTTGATTTCAGAGAACGTACCAACTTTACAATTAATTTGTATGTTTATATATATACGCTGGAAATTGTTTCGGAACCAAAAATTAATTAAATGTATTGATTGATACGGATTGGAGATTCATAGTTACTATGTAAAGTATCCATTAAAACAAAAAAAAACTTTTGTAACGCCTGCATCATCTACAATTTCATCATCACTGATTATTGTTAGTTAGGTGGACTGGTTGCGGTTCAAACTGTTCTCCAGCTCGTGGTAGGAATGGAGTAGTAGTATAAATAATCATTAACCATGACGTATTTGTATAAGAACGGATAATGTTGTAAACTATTGAAAAAAATTACGGCATCCGTTTTGCGATGGTTGATACCACTTATTACAAAAAAAGTTATTACTGATGATAAAATAAATTTTTAAATACTGTTCTAGTTTATGATTTTTGATATATGTTGTATCTATAAACCGAGCTTGTGCACATAGATACTGTATTTATTTTCGATGTGTTTTAATAAGGGTACGTTTCGTACCCTTAATGTTGACTAGATTAATACCGAAGTATTATATAAGCAGTGTTAAAAAAAAGACGTGCAAAAAGAAGACATTTTTGTAATGTTATTTATTTATTTATTTATTGAATTTTGTCTCCTTTTTTAATGTCTTTTCCAAAGTTTCTTATAAGTACCTGATTCGGGCAGTGATGTATCTTATCGGAGGTTTAAAAAAAATGGTACAAGAGAAGCCTGAATAGCGTACCATGTACATAGCATATCAAACAATTTAGCAGATGTAGACCGGCATTCTGCTGCTGTTTTGCGAGTAGTGTTCAATGATTCATTTTTTTACAAGAAATCTGTTGATATATTTGTTTTTGTTTAAGAAAAAAATGATAAGAAAGACTACTGTTCTTCCTTTCTGTCAAGAAGTTTACTTATTTTGTGTGCGTGAATTCAGAATTTAAAAAAAAATAAATAAATAAGCCTTTGGAAATGAATCCGCTCGACAACTGTTGCTCGAGAGTGGAACACAGCAGAATGCCTGATAGGGCCCTTCTACAGAACTTGTGATTTAAAAAAAAAAAGAAAAAATCAAGTTGAAAGAATTTCACAAATTGAACTTGGTAAACACATGGACACTGTATTTAGCATATTCTGTCAGATTCGTTATATCATACTTGTACCGTAATGTTTATCTTCTAAGGAATAAAACTGCAGCCTTGGAATACATATGCTGTATTGATTATTGTTTTTTTCCTCAACATTCACACTACTGTAATATCTTAGCAACAAAATAATTTTTTAATAATTTATAAACGGTATAAAATCAGCGATTGACAATTAAAATAAAACGATTTTATCAAAATCTATTTATTGATAAAAATTTATTTTGCGTATCAAATAAAATATGCGCGTTGTATGCAATTTAATACAAGACGAAACAAAACTATACAATTTTTATGTCATTTTAAAATTAATAATAATGCATAATATATAATAAAACCGTTTAAATATGCGAGTATAGAGTGCAATAACGTAAGTTTAGATAACTATAGAATTTTAAGAAAATATCTCCCTAGGGAAAGGTGAATTCGACATAATTTTCAGATGTGTCCCGAAGTAAAATCGATTTCGTGATGCACTTCCGTAATAAATTCTAATTATTACCTTTAATCATGTACCATATTTTTTATATTTCGGAATATATTAAAGCGTTAATCGGTTTAATTTTTTTACAAATTTAAAAATCAAATTTTGTAGAAAAATATTTGGTGCTCAGTATTATGAATACTAAAACATTATTATCGTTCTGCGAAGAGTTATATAGCTTAATTAGGAGTCAAATATATTAAAAAGTAATTATTAAACTTTTAGAAATGTAGGTAACACTATAATTATGAATTATTGTAGACATATTTTGATCCTTTCCATTCTATAAAGAAAATAAAAAGGAATATTAACTAATATACGAATTAGGTTTGAGAGTCATCACGATGGGTATAAATATTCAGTTTAAAAATTCACATACAGTATATTATGCCTTGTAAATATTATGGGAATGATATTACTTTCATAAAATATTGCATATATTTTTTGGCAATAATTCGCGTAGAACCTAAATATTAGGGAACC
>WUQG02003568.1:0-33221 GCA_011317285.2 Androctonus mauritanicus | reverse complement strand
ACACACACACACACACACACACACACACACACACACACACACACACACACACACACACACACACACAAACACACAAACACACACACAAACACACAAACATACACACAAACACACAAACATACACACAAACACACAAACATACACACAAACACAAACATACACACACAAACACACGAATTTTTAAAATATTGATTACTTTAATACCAGATGTTATAAATATTTAAAAAATAAAAACTTTTTCATTTTAATTTAGAAAAGAAAAATAAATATATAAACAGAATTTTAAAATTAAGAAATATGCAAATGATACGTCAAAAAATAACGAATTAATGGTAGTCAATTAATTAAATATATTTTTGATGTTATTTATTCTTTTATTTTAATATTAAATTTAGAAAAATATATAAGCTATTTCAAAGGAGTTAATATAAATATATATGAAAGAGAGATTTTTCTGAGATTTTCTACTTGTACTGTAAAATTTAAATTAAAAAATGATAAACGGATTTGTTTGTTTTCCTAGAAAAAAAGAAGTTATTGTGTCATATCCGAAATTTTCTGGAATTTTTTTGAATGATTTCGTTAAGGAAACGGAATAATAATAATAATAAAAAATGTGATAAAATTTATTTTTCTTTAAAAATTCAATTTTTAACCTTACATTTTTAGATGTGAAAAATACACTTTTCAAAATCTTATAAACTTGTTATTTTGAGAAGAATGTTTCTTCATCCAAAAGAATATCGGCATATAACAAATTTCTTTTCCATTTTTTCTGTATACATTTATAAATAAGCAATAACATAGCGAGAACGTTTAATGATGATAATTAAATACTTGTTATAGAAAATTCTTAACCTCTTTCCTCATCCATCCACGTTTTCAGTAGAAAATAATTTGTACTTGCTCCAGGTCTTCCTTATGTGAGAAGCTATTCTAATCTAACAATAGCAATAAAAGGACTCCATGCGTAGTTGACGACACGTGCAGACGTTGCCATATGACCAACGAAACAATACATTTTGCCAAACACCTTGACGCCACACTACAAACAGACTTGATCGAGAGCCATATTGAGTCACAAATACAAGCTGAAAACACAAATAGAAAGTTTGCTGCAAATATATATATCAGATATATCTAGATAAAGAAAAAAAAGACACTTAAATTGTTTTTGGCTGAACAATAGATAAACCAAGATGATTAATAATGATCATAATTGTTTTGGATATTTCTATAGAGGAGGTAGTAGAGCAATTATAATTATGTTATGTTAATATTATATTATGTATAATTTGTCAATTGTTTTGGCATCTCCATAGAGGCGGTAACAAAACAATTAACAAATAATATATAATATCATGTTAACATATGCATAATACAATATGTAATATGCAATATTAAATTATTTACATATTGTAATGTATAATTGTATGTACTATATTATAAATATTGTATTGTATGTATTAATATACAGTACAATATTGTATATTGTATTGTATTGCAGAGGTGGGCAACATATTTTTTATAATTGCCACATGTGTGACGAATGAAGTAAATGTTCAATTCGCTACACTTTCTAAAAAATAAGAATGAAAAAAGAATTACCAGTTTATTTATTTAAACTTTCAATCATAATGTAATAGTCGGTAGAATAATACAAAATACAATCAATTACAAATAATTATGTATCTTTAAAAAATAAGAATCAAATTTAACATAATAAGAATTAATTTTCATCATTATTAGTAAGAAAAAAATAAAAATATGCCAAAGTCAAAATCGCCATACTTAGCGATTTGCGAGCAGGTTGACCGGGTTGTATTGTATTGCATAATACAACACGATATACAAATACAATACAATAGAATATACAAGTATAATGCAATATACAAGTATAATACAATATACAAGTGCAAGTACAATATACAAGTACAATACAATACACAAATGATATACAATAACAATACACAAACGAAATACAATACAATATACAAACGGAATACAATACAATACACAAATGGAATGCAATACAATACACGAATGGAATGCAATACAATACACGAATGGAATGCAATACAATACACGAATGAAATGCAATACAATACACGAATGAAATGTAATACAATACACAAATGGAATACAATACAATACACAAATGGAATACAATACAATACACAAACGGAATACAATACAATACACGAATGAAATGCAATACAATACACAATTGAAATGCAATACAATACACAATTGAAATGCAATACAATACACAATTGGAATACAATACAATACACAATTGGAATACAATACAATACACAATTGGAATACAATACAACACACAAATAGAATACAATACAATACACAAATGCAATATAATACAATATACAAAATTGTATTGTATTATGTATATTACAATTATTTATTATAATATTATATACATATTATAAATATCATAACATACATAACATAATATTACTGTAGTTCGCCTTACAAATAAAAAATATTTTAGCTCACAAAAAGGTATACTTGAAGAAATCGTTGGCAAAAATTGACCACAAATATAAGCTATAAACACAGCCGATGACATATTACAAATCTATTCCACATAAAGATCCACAAGACAATTAATCATAACTGGTTTAGACGTTGCAGCAGCACTGGTCGAAAAACAACATATTTTTTCGAAGTTGTATTCCCAACACAACTTGCACTCAACACGCAATATAAAAGCTTTCTAGATATTCAGACTCAAGCTTAGAAGGAAAAGGTCAGGCGGATGGAGAAGATGGTTATGATGTCAATAATCCTTTCTACCACTAGTATTATCCTTAAAACACTGACAAAGTCTACAGATACTAAACTTATACAAGAACACTTACATTAAGCTACAAAAGGCAGCAATTTTAAACGTTCGCAGCATAAGAAAATTCTTAAACACTAACATTACACAATCCGCACATCCCGTTGGCACGCAATAAATTTTATTTTTCCCTCAGTAAAAATTTTGTAACTGTTATTTGGCCTTTGCGATGGCTTACTCCAAGACTTTTTTTTATATGCAAAATAATATCAGTTTCTAGCGGGATTTGCAGTTAAAATGCTTCCAATATTTATGTATAATTATAGCAATTGTTAGCAAAACAGCTCCATCCAAAATTGCATTAATACTTTTTATTTATTTATTTTTTTGAGATTGGCTTGTTATCCGAACAGAGCCGAACAAAATTTGCATATGAAAGTTTAAAAAAAGGCTGTAAATTAAGTTTAGGAACTCCGCCCAAACTCACTCAAAATTTTTTTTTCTTCCTGTTTTATCCGATAGAAAAATTAAGTAACAAAATTTATATAAATTAATTAAACCGTTCCAAACTTCTGGAATATAATTAAACGTTTTAAAATATATATAAAAAAAATAAGGAAATTAAATATAAAATATTGTTTTTTAGCACTACTGCCGACATAAACGCGTACAATTAATTTTTAAAGTGAAGGTGACGGAATTTTCTTTTAGATAAAAATAAAATAAAATAAAAAAAACGCACTTCATATATTATTTATCCCAATAGAAAATTGTTATGTTTCAACAAGTCTTTAATCTTATTCTTGCTGAATGAGCGAATTTTTCTATTTTACTAACACAAAGTTTATGAAAACTCAAGGTGGTAACTTGCGGTAAGTATGCACAAAACATATTAGTGTTTCCCTTCGGAATTCACCAATGTTTTACTACTCTCAAGTGAAAGTTTTGTAGAAAACATAAAATCCTCTTAAATTTTCCCCATCAATTTTCTAAACAGAAAAATCTTCCTTTATTACCGTAAATACACATCGCTTTAAATTCACGAATATTATTATTATTATTATTATTATTACTACTAAAGTACTGCAGCAATATAATTCTGAAAACTAAGATAAAAAAAACAACAATAATAAGATAATTTCGTGGAATAAAATTTTGCATCTCGGACTATTATTTAATTTTCAATTTTCTGCACTCTCTTATCTTTCGCAAAATTAAAAATAAGTTTAAAGGGGGGTAAAAAAAAAAAAAAGAAAAATTTGATAATTTAATATCAGTTTGAACAATTTTTATTTTACTCTCTTCCCTTTGTATTTTTTTTTTCTTTTCCTCGGTTCGTCCATCAGTCTATTACAATTAAGTATAAAAATCACTCCACTTTATCATTTGTTATTATCATTTTTTCCCCCTCTAAACATTATTATCAGAATTAAAATCTGAAAGAAAAATATATAATAATGGTAATTAACCCATTTTTTTTGTCCTCAATTACGAAAATTTAACGTTTGTCTTCACGTATACATTTAACTGTAATTTCTAATGAATATAAACAATTATTAATTCTTTTTTTTTTTCGTTTAATCTCCGTGTTCTTGGATCTATCTCTCTCTGTTGCCAAAGGGGGATCCTTTTGGATCAAATTTTGATAGCTTAGACTCATTTTTTTATTTTTAAATTTCTAATGGATATAAATAATTAAACGGAAAAAAGAATTAATAATAATTGTTTATATTCGTTAGAAATTTAAAAAAATAAACAAAAATGAGTCTAAGCTATCGAAATTTGATCCAAAAGGATCCCTCTCGCGACAGAGAGCTAGATCTAAGAACACGGAGATTAAACGGAAAAAATAGTTAATAATAATTTTCGTGTTCTTGGATCTAGCTCTCTGTTGCGAAAGAGATCCTTTTGGATCAAATTTTGATAGCTTAGACTCATTTTTGTTTATTTTTTTAATTCTAATGAATTTAAACAATTATTATTAATTCTTTTTTCTGTTTAATCTCCGTGTTCTTGGATCTATCTATCTGTTACGAAAGGGATCCTTTTGGATCAAATTTTGATAGCTGAGACTCATTTTTGTTTATTTTTTTAATTTATAATTAATATAAACAATTATTATTAATTTTTTTTCCGTTTAATCTCCGTGTTCTTGGATCTCTCTGTTGCGAAAGGGGATCCTTTTGGATCAAATTTTGATAGCTTAGACTCGTTTTTTTTTATTTTTTAAGTCGGATTTCGGCAATTATTCGCTACATTGATAATTATCGATTTATTTGTTATACAATTTGGTCGTAGGAAATAATTAAGAAGCGAGCCAAGAAAAATATTTAATTCATCGATTTACTTAATTTACAATTCGTCGCTCGGAACAACAAGCAAAGCTACTAAATATATCTTTTTCTTTATTCTCTCCATTTATTTGATTATAAATTCATTGGAAAGAAACAATCGCCAAGTAAAAAAAAATTAATTCTCAGTTAAAAAAATATTTATATATATATATAAAGTTTAATTTCTTTGAAATCTTAAGAAATAAAACTGGAATATATTTTATTTTTATCGATTTGTTCAGTTTCTTTTCTTTTTTTTTCCGAATTAAAATGTGGAACTGGAAAGATATTTTCACTTTCATTGATTTGTTCAATTATCCTCCGGTCTGGTGAAGCGATTAAAGAACAAAATTAGCAAAATATTAAATTTTTTTAACCTATCAACAAAAATTTGGTCAACAGATTTTTATATTTTCAACGTTGGGATCTGAGAGAAGTAATCATTATTAGGTTTTCTTGTGTACAAAGAAACAAAATTGAAGAAGATTAAACTTGCCATCTTTACTGATATTTCGCATTTCGAATGTTAAACACTTTCTCCAGGGATGAGATTTGTCAAAGAATCACTTTTTTGCAGCATGTGTACAACATGGGTCAATACTATCGAGCTTTGACCTTTCTGTCCTATGAGAGCGAATGAGAGAGAGAGAGGGAGAGAGAATGTACAGTGGGAAATGCAGTTTTATCTCTTCTCATGATGTATCTTAGTATACACATCTCGAGTTATAACAACATAAATTGTTTTTTTTTAAAAAAAGAAAAACTTAAACACGCTGACGCAAAATTAATGATGGTTAAGATGATAATTATTTATAAACTTTTCATTAAAATAAGTATTTTAATTAAAATTAAAATCCTTGCCAGTTAAAAACAAAAAAAAACAAAAAAAAAAAAGGAAAGAAAATCTTAGAAAGACGTAGTTAAACGTACAAAGTGGTAATAATAAACATCTGTTACCAACATAAACAACATCATTTTAGTTATAAATGTTTACCAGCTTAATTAAAATACTTTTATAAATGTATATAAGTATACATATATAAAAAAAATGTTTGATAATTAGCGTTAAGTTGGATGCAAAATGAGATAAACAAATTGCCGATTTTCAGAATTTTTGAAAACTACTCTGCTGAAGGCTGTTAAGTTTTAAATATTAACAAGATTTTCTAGTAAATATCAACTTTTGATAAACTATAAAAAGTTTGTACTTTGCCCGAAAATTGCTGATAAATATTAGAAACTAGTTCGATATGTGTATACGCGTGTATAAATTTTTATATTTTAATGTATTTTTTCGTGAAGTTTTCCGGATTATAATATTTTTTTTTTTCTCAATAAAACTATCGAAAATTTATGTTATTTTTGGTAGGAGAAAAACTTTTTCGTTAGATAATACACACACACACACAAAAAAAAATGTAAACTGAACTTTTTGATATTAAACCGTTATACAAAAATTTTTATTTTTTTTTTTTTTTACTGAGAGGAAACATGCCAAAAGTTAATTCCGATATCAAATATTTGACAGTTATTTATTAAGTCGAAAGAGAAAATTTGATGATAAACAAAAACAAGCCGGGGATAAAAATTTGTTGAAGGAAAATATTAGCAGAGAAGAAACAAAATTGCAAATCGATAATGAAATGATGAAGTTAATTTGAAGTTTTACCAATTACTAGAAAACAATAGTGACGTTATCGATGTGGAAAAATATAAGAGATAAGCATAATAAGATTATAAAGTTACCTTCGGGCGAATATAAATGAGAGATTGTATGTGGAGTCAATGAACGGAACACGAGTTAAGTCAAACAGAACGCCGTACATGTGTCATTGTTCATCATGTACAGAATGAAATTCTTAACAACCCCCATCGTACAATTTGAAAATATGCGACATATATAACCTCTTATATAATAAATTTCACGTTATGTCTTCAAGTATCGAATTAGTCTTGGGAATTTCTTCATCCGAGTTGCAACCTTTTTGTTTGCATCAACTTTCTTGGTTAAAATTGTAAAAAAAAATAGGACTTACCACGTTAAAGTTTGATACAAAAAAAAAAGTTGTTTATATTTGTACAGAAAGTTTTTTTTCCTTCTTCTTCTAAGAAGAAATCTTTACTTTTAACTATATCTCTCACGTTTTCTCTAGATTATAACTTGGGTGCTGTTGCACATTGCATCGTTATACTTTTGACTGTGCTTCTCCCAGAGGTGTTTGCAGCTTAATGTTTCGAGATCCGGGATTCTCCTGGGACTGTGATCGAAGAAATGAGACGGGGGATTTTTTTTTTTCTGTTTGCTTTTTGCTTTTTTTTTTTTTTTGTTCTTTAAACGCCTTCTCCATCGTTGATCGTTACGTTCTGGAGCGATGTCTGAAACAGCGATATTCGATTTAATAACACAAAGCTCGCTCGGTACTCGACGCGATTTCTCTGACGTAATTGCTAATTAATTGTACCGACATCACTGCTTTATCATTTTTTTTTTTACTTCGTCCTAGTAACTATCGCGTCTAGACATTGTAATTACATATATATCATAATTGAGCACTTATTTCGATGTTTTGAGAGGAGAGAGAGGAAAAAAAAAAAAAAAAACAGCATTACGGCGAGCAGAGAAAAAGATTTTCTTCAATGATATCTAGCTATAACGAATTTTCTCAACTAGTCGCCGAGTTAATTGCAGCTATATGCGACTACTAAAAAAAGATCAAATGAAAAATGAACATGGATTCTCCAAATGTGCATTTCGGTTGCGATGCGTCCAGTCATCTTGCTGTTGGCAATCATCCAAAACCGATAGCCTGTCAGGGTTCTTCTGGACGGTGTCAACCACTCACGTGACTGTGGTGCTGTGAGGTGACAGGGGATGCGGTGCAAAGTGTTGTTGCGAACGTTGCAGCTGCGTATCTTCTCAGCTTATTATACTCATCCGACTATATATATAAGACTACACGCAGCTCATCTCCGCATAAATCGTGAGAAAATAGCAATATAAAACGTTTTAAATATTTTCCCCCTTCTACATTTTTTGTACGTAAACTGAAGAGAAATACACAAGAAATACATAATCGGGTAAAAATCGTTTAAAATGTTATATATTATAGGAAGAGGAAAGCAGAATCAAGCTGGGGGATAACACACGTAAGTCTTCTACATCAGCTATACAAATAGGCAGGTGACCAGAAACTCAATATAAAGTGTCAGACACATAAATAGGAAACATGGTTGCAATATTGCATCAGATACGTAAATAGCAGATACATTTTTAACGCTGCATCAAATATATATAAGTAGAAATGTTTGTAGCATTGCATCAGATACATGAGCAGAAAAACACATTTATAAACAGTATCAGATATATAAGTAGGAAAACATGTTTATAATAATATATAAGATACATAACTAGGAAAACAGTTTTATAACGCTGCAACAGACATAAGAGAGCAAGTTTGTTAGCTGCATCAATAAAAGAAACTAGGAAAACATGGTTTTAACACTACATCAGATATATATATAAGTAGGAAAACATGTTTATGACACTGAATCAGATACATAACTAGGAAACAGTTTTTATAATACTGTATCAGAAATAAGAGAGCATGTTTGTTTACACTGCATCAGAATTTACATAAATAGGAAAACATGTTTATAATATTACATGAGATATATAAGTAGGAAAATGTTTGTAAAACTGCATCAGTCATAAGAGAGCATGTTTCTTAACTGCATCAGATACATAAATAGGAAAACATGTTTATAATATTACATGAGATATATAAGTAGGAAAATGTTTGTAAAACTGCATCAGACATAAGAGAGCATCTTTGTTATACTGCATCAGGTACATAAATAGAAAAACTGTATATAACATTGCATCAGATACATAAGCAGGAAAACACGTTTATAACATTGTATCAGCCATTCAATTAGAAATTTTTAATACAATATCAATAAAATAACATGTTTGTTACACTTCATCAGATATAAATATAAAACATGTTTATAGCATTGTATCATATATATATATAAACTGTAAGAGAGAAGTGACCAGAAACACGTTTATAGCATTGTATCAAATACATAAGGAGAAATACAAAAGACAAAAACGTTACAGCAGACATTCAGCGGGGAGAGACAGTACTTAAAGCATTAAAACGTATTTTCATTCCCTTTAGAGAGATAGTATAGTAAATTGGTGATGCTTATATACATACAGATTTTCTCTTAGCTTAGAGCAAAGGCAATTCGATAACAAATGGAGAGCACGACCTGTACGGAATAAAAGGAAACAAGAGTCATAAAAAAGGAATAAATAAAAATAGATTTTTTTTTCGAATCTGTCCTATTGTACATCGGTTTATTTCTAGAATGTGTCCAGAAAAGACAAAAGTTTCGATATACAGTTGGAGTTGCTGCACTGCTTTCTAATCAATATAAGTCGAGTCATTTCTTGCAAATGGAACTATTCGCATTCTATTGTAATACGTTTAAGAGTAGAATAAAAAAGAAATCATTTGCATTTGATTGCATTATAATAATGTATATTATTGTTTTCCCCCTTTTTCTTTCTCTCTTTTCTTTTCTTCTTCCCAAGCGTTTAAATTAAGAACAGATTTTAGGAAGCAACAACTCTCTTTTTTTTTTTCATTCCTTTCTTTCTTTCCAGTAGCAGCAATTGAAATGTCGTACAAAATTATCATAAACGAAATCATTTTGTGTCAGAATGAAAAATAAGAACAACACGTGTAAAAATTTCTTATCTTTAATTTATCAAAACAAAAAAAAAAAAAAAAATATGTATCGAGAAAATTCGATTTCCAGTAAATTAAAATTCATATTCGTTAGTATGCCACAGATTTAAGTTTTTTAAGTGAAACTTTTTAAAAGGAAAAAAAAAATGGCCGTCATGAAAATTCGATAATGATTTTGTTTATTATTAATTAAGAAAGTAAAAATATGTGAGTTGGAAAGCATAATTTTAGGTAGCAAAAAAAAAATCGAGTAATTCTCGTTTAATTACATTGATGAGTCATACTTTAATTCCTTATTAAAATTTATTAATTAAAATTGTAAAATATTCATTAAATCTCTTTTGGTTCTTATTTTATTTTTAGCTTAAAAGTTTAATCTCGGTATTAGTAGGGAAAATATCGTTCTCGAGATATCACATGGATTGTATTACTAATGATGTTAGTCCTACTTTTATTATTATTATTACTATTTTTTTTTTTTTTTCTATGTTTACTTCGCTCTTACAGAATTTATTCTAGCCTACATAAACATTATTGGATATATTTTTTTTTCCTCCTAAAGTAATATATCTGAAGTCACAAAAAAAATACATATTTTTGCGTAGAGATGTTTTTCCAATTCAGAAATACTCTTAGTAAAGAATACTTCAAGTGAATAACGAATACTTATTATTTTCAATAGAATTATTAAGTTTTGATATTTTTAAAATCTTCCTGTTTAACTTAATTACATCGTTTTTTTTTTTTATAGTTTTGATGATTTATTGAAACTTCTCTCTCTCCATCTCTTTGTATTGAATGGCAGAACATTTGTACTCTTTGTTTATTTATGGAAGCAATTTTTATTATTTTATGTTAGTTTACTCTTTGATTAATAAACAAACCGCTTTTTTTATTCAAAAATTGTTGTAAAAAATACGTATAAATAAGAGGAGCAGTCGAGTAAATCATAAAAATGTACCACTTCGTGGTAGAAATATTGATAGTTTCTTTGCGTGATCTAACAAATGTCGGTGAAATGCTACCGATTGCATTGTTGTTGATAAACGTTATTGAATAAGATAGAATCGATGTTTAGACGTTTTTCTGAAAGATCGGTATATCTTCTTATATTTAATTTCCCATTTGTGACAATATAAATTCTCTCTCTCAAGTAAAGAATTCTTATCCAAAAACTCTCTGCTAGAAGCCGGTTCAAAAATATCTTTTTTATGAAGATGTATGTTTTTAGTATCGATAAATTTTATCAAATCACTTAGAAACACGCGTGATTTAAACAGTAAGTGCAATGTGTCAATTCTTACGTCAAAAAATGCTATTACTCCGCTGAAAAATCTCCCAACAAACTTTAATATATGTAAGAGAGGAGATCGACTCTTCCATCTACGTGTTTCGTTGCCTGCAGGAGTGAACATCCTCAATCATTAATGTTCTGTTAAATCTTCATTAAGAGGGAAAAAATATCATTGCAAAGTTACGCACAACCTTACAGGAGATAATTCTATTTTGCTACTGTCTATGCCCATAAAAATGAACATTAAATCCGTCTATAAAGTTTCCTTGCGTTAAAATTACGAAATTTTAAACTAATAAAAGTCCGTGTCGTGTTTATATATATATATATACTGTATATACACATTTCTATATTTTCTTTTTTTCTGTAAATAACTGCACGTACCGTAGACGGTATGTTGAAATGTGGCATCCATTTATTGTTGGGTAATATAGCGTAAAAATATTCTTTTTTTTTTTTATTTATTTTTCCTCCCTCCCCCTTCTTGCTTACAGTAAACGAAATAGGTAGGTGTACAACACTTTCCAATACTCATCTATAGATTTACTGCATTACAGGAGAGTTGATCCGATTTCTGAAAATAAAATTTCCCTGTTTCGGTTGGTTTGCTACAGAAAGAATTGGGAAACAGCTGGATTTATGTGGCCTGTGTGTTTGATAGCAAAAGCCAATCTGCTCCTGCACTTACTTTTAGTAGGAGTTGCCTATTATTGGCCTGACTGGTTTCTCTCGACTCGAAACTTGGCGTACAAAACAACCATTGGGACGTCTATCATTGATTATCGTTGTAATGTTACTATACAATTTATAAAGCCATTTCTGGAATTTAATTTCGGAATGAAATTACATTCTAAGTGATATTTATGGTGTAAATAATTTCTACAGAAATTGAATGGGATTCCCACCATTTCCTATTGTTGACTAAATTGTTTTCGATTACACTACTACAGTTAAGAAAGGAGGAAGAAAGAAAAAAAAAAAAAAAACAACACAACACAACACACACGCACTCGTGTCTTGTCGCGCGTGTTTGTGTGTGCGTGTAATGTGTACAGTACATCTATGTATGTTTCCGGTTGTTTAACACTTTAAACGTTCGCGTACTAGTATGCAAATTAGTTTTGCTTAAGTTAAACTGTTAGAATAATTACAATTGTAAATTCGCCATTAAAATTGCTCTATTATTTATCGATGAATAGCATAAATATTAATTTTTAAATATTATAAATTATGTATGAATTAGAAATTGCGGTTTTGAATATATATATATATATTCCCGTTAAAAAGGAAAAAAAAAAAAAAAATTCGGTTATTGTTGTTGTAGATATATATGACCTGTTTATAACTCGTGTCGAAAAAAAAAGATATACATAATATATTTTTTTTTTTTTTACTTCTTCTTCTCGTGTTTTGTTTTGTTTCGTCTAGTTAATTTAAGAGAAAAATCTATCAAATATAATTTTATTGCGAAATTATACAGTTTGGTAGGAAGCTGAGTCAGCCAGTTAGTCAGTAAAAGTGCAACATAAATCGGATAATAAAATGATTTATAACTTAAACTTCTTGGCAATATTTTGTTATTTAGGAAATGAAAAAAAAGAAAAAAAAAAAAAAAGATTGATCAATAAAATTTTAATTTGAAAAAGTTTTGGATTTGATATTTACTAGAATGTCGAATTTTTTTTTCCTTTATTATTATTATTATTATTATTATAAATTTATAAAAGATGTTGTTCAATTTACTAAATGTATTTTTTCTTCTTCTTCTTCTTCTTCTTCTGTCGGTTGTACGTATTTGTAAGCTAAATATATATATATGTATGTATAAACATATTGATTTAACGGGAGGAAAATCTCGATTATAAACTTTTTTATAACTTTTTGACGTTCGTAACTAGAAAGAAAAGAAATTGTTTGCTTCGGTAAACCGTGCAGTATCATTCTATACAAACAAACTGTTGAGAACACATCACTCATCATCATTTTCGCTCCGAAGACAAAGGCTGTGATAAAAAATACCCTTGTCATCGTATTGTTTTCTAAGCACAAAGTTCTATTTCCTTGAAGGATGTTTTCAAATATAATGTCAAATTTATTACCATGGATGCAAACGTTGAATGAGATGAATGCTACCATCCCCAACCGACTCTCCTATTTAATTTGTGAAGCTGTTTAATTATTTTCTGGGTTGACATCAGCTACTAAATCAAAATGACCTATACTTGACACGGAAACTTAAAAGTGCTACGTGTGTGATTGGAAATGAAGTCTTTTTATCGATCTGTTAAGCAAAGCGCTTTATTCAATTACTCCTCCTTATCTTTCGACCAGAGTTTTGAATTTTTCTTCTTCTTCTTCTTTTATTTTTTATTAATTTTTTAATCTTGTTGTCGAATTTTCGAGACTGTTTAAAAATAGAATATACGGGTGAACCGCTAGAGGAGGGAAAACTCCTTGGGAATTTTACGCAGTGTGCACAGCCGATGAATATATCAACATGTTGATCAAATTCATAATATGCAGCGCAAGCGTATGAATAATGAGACGACGAAACTATCTGCGAAAAAAGAAGAAGAAGAAAAAAAAAAAAACTACACGGGGGAAAGAAGAAAATTCGTGTTTGCATATTCATTTATCACACGTTAATTTCGTATAATAAGATTTATATAATTGTCGTCTTATACTCGAATAAAATATGGTCTGATAAGTTTTAAGATTTATTAGTGATAGTGGAGGAAAAAAATATTCAGGTACTGTAAAGTAAATTTAGAAATTGAAGCCTGAACCTTTTCAGTTTAGTGAAAAGAATCGTGGCAAGAATAGATTTGATACTTTATACGGAACAGAAAGCCATGTCCATAACCTTTATTGAAACAGGTTCCTAGCAGGAAAGAAAAAAAAAAAGGTTTTGTTGGTAAGGAATACTCTCTCTCTCTGCTTACAGGTGTATAAAGAAAAAAAAAGATATGTTATAAAAGAATATTGAAATATTAAAACGCGAAAAATTCGTCTTAATTGATAACGTCAAACATTTCTGTGATGTGTTTTTCGCTGCTAAGATAAATTACGTTTTTCCATGTACCATTACTTGTTACAAGTTTTCTAAAGAATCGTTGGTGAAAAATTGATCATCAGAATAATTTTTTTCTGCTTGATATTGATAAGGAATAATTGATTAGGGAGTGTCAAGAAGGCAGGTTGTAAAGTGATGTTATTTGAAGTTACTGTTACAGGTGTGAAGAAATACCAAAGGTCGCTTGAATGCTATATTCACATAAATACTTCAGTATTTAAAATATAAAGCTCTATTTCTTCTTCTTCTTTCTTTCTTTCTTTCTATAAAACTATATCCCAAGTTTAGAGTCGTAAAGTCGAATTTTGTTATCAGATTTTATTCCCTCTTTTTTTTTTTGGAACGGTTGGGATTACTCGTAAATCAACTATTGTTCTTTTATTCTTTTTTATTATTATTATTTTAGAATTTTAGAAATTGCTTTGGCTTATTTCCAATTTAAAAAAAAATATATATATATAAGATCTAATCAGATGAAACAGACGTGATTCAGATCTTGATTTCTAAGAAACAGGAGGTAAGACGACAGTCTGGTATATATCAAGTTTGATAGCAGAGGCCAAGTACTTTACTTTCAAAAATTACAAAACTATTTTCATATTTAAGAAAAAAAAAGGTTAAGAACCTTAAAAATCCTTGTTTAGATCGAAAATTGATCTTATTTTTCTTAAAATAAGATAGATTAATTATTCTGCACAACGTTCGTCATTATACACAGCGATGACATTCAAGTTATTTAACAACCGGTTCGCTTAAATTGGATGTCGGGGGGTGTTGAAGAAATTTGCAAAATATTTTTAAGTTTAATTAAGGATTGCAGAAGCTAGAACAATATTAACAGAATTACACAAATTAAAGAACATTAAAAAATTAACAACAGGTTCGACCGAACCGGTGCGAATCGGCTGAATAACGCCATTGGTTATACAGCTAAATTTGCGTTTTATTTTGCATTATTGCGTAATAATTACACTTTGCAAGAAACAGTATTCTGTATAAAACAGAGTATAAATGGTTAAAAGCTTTAATTATTGCATTGTTTTATACAAAAATCTCCTTTAAGAAACACACAAATTCTTCCTTTATTCTTCAACATAACTTTTGTAAAAAGTCTACTTTTCTGTAAGTGATCTTTCTAAAAATGAAGAATTCTTGTAGAGATCATATTCTGATATTTTTTTCTTATAGAAATGATGCTGTTTTTATTAAAATATAATGATATTTACTATATTCGATAACACTACAGAAAGTTTTATTAGTAGAGATTCTGTACAGAAAAGAATCTCTAATAATAAAAAAGTTTCTGGTTCTAATAATTTTACAGTAAAAAATAACACAACATTTGTATTTGATAGTAAACTCACTCTTTTACAACGTGGTTATACAAATCTAAATAGATCGAAATATAAAAGTAGTTCTATAGACAATAATAATCCTTTCCATCTTACTTGTTAGAGAAGTTGTGTTGTGTTGTTTCGTCCATCATCACTAAAAATAAACACACCTCCTACAGAATAATACCTTCCTAAGAAGGAATTTGTCCATTTAGTAAATAATTTGTTTTATTATAGGAAGGAAATCACATTTTATTGAAAACAATTTCCTTGTTGGAGAGAACTCGTGTTGTTGTTCTCCAATACTTAAAGAGTTACATAGAATAACGCAACCTTTATGGGATAAAACAAAACACTTTTATACAAAGCGAAAAAAAAGAAATTCTTTATGGCATTTCTAAATTATGATAAATTTAAATAACGAATTCTCCTTGATTTATTTTACGTTCGCGAATATTATTTTCAAATTTTTGCGATTTATTTACTTTATTGCCATCGATGAAAGGTGATTTTCTAGCGACAATAAAAAAAATATATATTAGTTAATAAATGAATAAATATATATATATATATATATTCTACAGAAAGAATTTTTAAAACTCAAAATCCATTCCAGAAATCTCTACCTTTTATAAAAGAAAAATTAATAAGAATACAGACATTAATATTTTAAAGAAAAATAAAATTTTTGAAATGCACTGAAGTGAAATTCCATTGTTCGAGTGCAAATTCCAACATTTTACTTGTAGAATTATTGCTTGAGAAGCAACATCTGCATAAATTGCTCGATAAAGTTTTGAAGACGAAGATAAATAAAAAGAAAAAATAAATAAATAAATACATAAAAATAAATTTGTATATATGGCTACTTTTATAAATTTAAAAATATTTTCTTATACTTTAGAGAACGTTGCCGTGTAAAATTTAATAAGCATTGTTTTCTTAACAGAATTTTATATTTTCCGAAACGGATGTAAATCATTTTTTTTTTTTTTTTTAGTTTTATTGTCGATCCGACTTGAAGTTGCAAATAGCCGAATTTATAAATTTGTACCCCCAAAAAATTTATATATATATATATATACGTGCGTATTAAAAAATATATATTTATATGTATCAGTACCTAACATGCAAAGAAAGAATAAAAGGTAAAGTTTAAAGTCTTTCATCTTATTTCATAGCCAAGCAGTTTGTTTATAATTTTTGTTTACTTCCAGCTCTTATGTAAATAAGACGAAGAATTGCATTATATAAGTAAGGAAAATGGAAAAAAAAGAAAGAAAAGTTTAAATGTATCTCCTAGGATATTTTATGCTACATGGAAGGGAATGTAGAATATCCAATAGGAAAAATAGTTTCAGTACATAACTATAAATTTTTATTAGATAGAAAACATCATAAAATAGAATATTCTGCCGTTATGAAAATTTCAAAGATTAGAAATTCGTTCAGGTTTTTAAAAAATATATATATATATATTTATAAAAATACGACTTTTTTTTTATTTGTTTAAATACGTTTTTTTATTTTGTTTTATGGTTCGGTGTATGATGATGATGTAATTTTTTTAAACATTTTTACCAGATCATTACTGCCACTACCGTTTGTTTACTGAATAAAATATCAGAATTCCGTAATGGTACAAAATCCGGACACGTGATCGTACAAAATGTGGGCAGGTGATGGGGTAAAATACGAATATGTGAACATATGCAATCTTGGCATGTGATTTACATAAACTCTGAGCATGTGATGGTTTAAAGAATCAATATTTTAAACCATTACATGCTCAGAGTGTGATGGTTATAATGGATAAAATACCAGAAATCCATAATCGCACAAAATCTGGAAACGTGGTCGTACATGTAAGTCTGACACGTGATCGTACAAAATATGGGCAGGTGATAGAGTAAAATACAAAGATGTGAACATATGCAATCTTGGCATGCGATTATATAACCACATAAATTTAATAAAATAAAATAAAAAATACATATTTTATTTTATTTAATTAAATTTTTCAACTGGTATTTTCGCTAATGGAATGTTTATCTAATGAAATATTTACGAACGTAGTTAATAACAAAGGATAAGAAAGAGTAGAAAAACAAAAAATAAAAAGGAAAAAAAAGTTTGCTGGTTTTTAACAGCCAGGGAGCAAAAAAAAATCGAAGAGTTTGGAATAAACAGATTCGAAAAATTTAGGCAGAGATAGTGAGAATTGGATTATGGTTGTTTTAGATGCCATCTGCAGACTTTACTTTTGTATTGACAACATAAGAATAAACGAAAGGAAGCTTTATTGAATGAAAATTTTCTAATGGTCATAAATTAGAATTTTGATGGATTTTCCCAGTTCAAAAGAAATAAAAATATATTTTTCATATTGATAAACAGTTTTTTTTTTTGTTTTTATTACTGGCAACGATCAACTGACATTCCGGATTAAAAATTAATTCGGAATTTTTCGGAATAACCCAAGAGTGATATAATAAAATCATATACTGTGACGTTCCGATTCGAAAATAATCACGTTTTATTACGTGAAACACATAAAAATAAATAAATAAAAATTGTTTAAACGTAGATGCTTTTTTTTATTTATATACTTTAGGATTAACCGAATTGATCAGATTTTTATTAATTTTCTTTTTTTTTTTATATTTATTTTTTGAGAATCAATCGTAAATTATTTTCTGGATGTAAAAATATCAAACAAATAACTTACATCCTTAAAATGTATTTACCTGATACGGATGGTTCGTTGTTTGCTCCATAAATATAATAAATTATTTTCTACTTCGATATATATATTTTATGATAAAATTTAATTATTTTTTTTAATTCATATATATAAATATTGACTTTTATCTGGTAGCAAATAAAAATAAATTCTTGCATCTATAACAGATTTTAAGAATAAATTCGGTTTAACGTATGTTGTTTTCGTATTTTTTTTAAAACATGTTTACAGAATCGTTACTACTACATTAATCCACCGGTTTACTGAGTAAAATACCAGAAATCCGTAATGGTACAAATTCCAGACACGTGATCGTACAAGTCGTGTGATTGGGTAAAATGGGTAAAATACAAACATGTAAATACATACAATCTTGGTATCTGATTATATAAACTCTGGGTGGTTTAAGATATTGATATTTGATCACATAAAATCCGATTATTTTATATTTGAAACAATCATATTTTGCAAAAATAATCTTATATTTTTTAAGATATTTTATATGCAATTTTGTGAATTTTATAGCACTTTTAGATTTTATAGAGTTAACCATATTGCAATAAATTAATTCAATAAAAAAAAACAAGAAAATATTTAAAATACCAGAAATCCATAATCGTATAAATTCCGGAAACGTGATCGTATATGTAAGTTTGACACGTGATCGTACAAAATGTGGGCAAGTGATGGGGTAAAATGCAAACATGTGAACATATACAATCTTGGCATGTAATTATATAAACTCTGGATAGGTGACGGTTTAAAATTTTGATATTTGACCGCATAAAATCCGATTATTTTATATTTAAAGCAAACATATTTTGCAAAAAAAAATCTGTACTTTTAATAATATTTTATGTGTAATTCCGTGAATTTTATGGACAGTTTTAAAGTTTGCTGAGTTAATCAAACGGCAGTAGTTAATTAATTCAATAAAAAAAATAAGAAAATATTTAAAATTTATGATTTACTCAATCAAACAGTACTCTACTAAACACGTCAAGTAAATAATTTACGTTCCTTTCAGCCAATTACTTGATAATTAGTTAAATATTTGATATAATTAATCTGTTAATCAATAGCAAGTAAAATTTTTAGTCAGTATTTAGTCAATATTTTTCTTTGGATTTAGAAACTCTCTCATTACTGATTTACCGATTGGGAATCGGTAAATTAGTAAAAGACAAAGTTTCTAAACATTTTAAGTGAACGTTTCCTTAGTTATTAAAATCTAAGATTAAGAAGGATTAACAGTGATTTAACTCTAATTAACCATTTTTAATCCAGAGAGGGAGACATCGAAGCGACCTGTTATGGTATATATACATGGAGAATCTTACGAGTGGAATTCTGGCAATCCTTACGATGGTAGTGTCCTCTCCAGTTTTAGTTCAGTCGTGGTGGTCACCATAAACTATAGACTAGGAATTTTTGGTAAGTTTTAACTTCATTACAATTCGCTTACACGACATAAAAAAAAATACTATATATATAATTTTTAAAACGAAGCATGTCTGAATATTTAATAGATTTAATGCGTATCTTATGCTAATATTTCATTTCTGCACAAAATCGAAATAATCTATTGTCATAATCCTTCTTCGGAGATGATTTCTTCGGCACCAGCTGCATCCAGATACGAAATTATCCATGCAAGTTCTGCGATGCAGCCTTACTTTAATTACTTTCTACAAGAATTGAATGAGTTGTTTGATATCCACCTGATCGATACAAACTTAGCAAAGAAATTGGGTTCCTTTCTCTTCCTTCTCCTCCCCCTCATATTTTTTTTTTTTACTCAATAGAAATCGCATCTAAAGGTTTCCATATTTGATCCGTTAATACAAATATATTGGATAATCTCGGGGAATTTTTTTTTCTTCTTTTTTTTTTTATACATTTTCTTTTATGCCATCAGTTTAAAGTTAAGTCGAAAGTTTAAAGTGGAAAAGTTTTCATTGATTTTTGATTATTTTCAAGTCACGTTGTACTAAATTTGTATTTTGCTTTAATTTTCGAGGTTTCTTGCCAACAGTAGATGGTACAACAAGAGGTAATTACGGTCTTTTGGATCAAGTGGCAGCACTCCATTGGATTCAAGAAAATATTATAAATTTTGGCGGAGATCCAGAAAATGTAACGATATTTGGACATGGACACGGTGCTGCCTGTGTTAATTTGCTAATGATATCACCAATGGTTAAAGGTAAGAGATGGATATAAAATCGATAATTTAAAACGTATTCGTCAAACAAAACTTTATAATTATTCGCCATTTTAAAAAAAAAATACACGTAGTAAAAGTAGTCATTACTCTTTCTTTTTTTTCCTCTAATTTCTTCTTTACTACATTTCCTAATCTCTTAAAACATTTGTAAAGAAATAACCGAAAAACATTAAAGAATTTCAAAAACAACAATAGAATAAAAAAAAAAAAAAACTCACCAAAAGGAAATTAAGAAATTCCCAAAAGAAAACAGTACACTGGACGAGAAAAACTACTTTCCTATTCGCTTTTCAATTGTTGACATTAAACCGAACATTCCTTCTTAATCTTCAAATTTTTATGATAATTAAATTCGGATTAATTATTGCGATAACGATAATTTATAATTAGTAAGTCGTTTTCTCCCCGTTACAGGTTTATTTCAGAAGGCCATTATGCAGAGTGGATCAGCATTAAGCCCTTGGGCAATAGCGCGTCAGGCTATCTACCACACCAGCAAATTGGCATCTACGCTCAATTGTCCGATGGTAGACAATGCCGCACTGGTAGAGTGTATGAGGCAACACACAGTAGAAGACATATTAGCAGTATCCATAACTACCTCTGATTACCTGTCAGCATTCGGTCCGACAATAGATGGAATACTGGTGCCAAAAGAACCAGAGGAACTGATGTCTAACGACAATACAATCTTTCAGCAGTACTCGTTAATGTTCGGCGTGACCAGGATCGAATCTTTTTTTCTCTTCACGGCCGAAGAAGAACGTTCCGGTTTGGATTCGGATAGACGTAACACGTTACTGCAATCACTAGTTAAAAACCTTTTTATTTACCACTTACAAGAAATCTTCTTGACCATTGTCAACGAGTACACCGACTGGAACAGACCACCTCATCACGCTTTTAGCGTATTAGAAGGAACATCAAAAGCACTAGGTGATGCTTTAATCACCGCTCCTTTAATAAAAGCCGGTAATATTCACTCGGCTCTTAACTCTAGGACCTATTTCTATGTATTTACTTATCAAACGGAGAATGGTGATTATTCTCAACGTCTTGGAGCCATTCATGGAGAAGAATTACCCTACGTGTTCGGTGTACCGATTGTTGGCACTCTATCTCATTTTAAAGCTAACTATACTCGATCAGAAGTGCTATTAGCCGAAACGACTATGTTGCACTGGACAAATTTTGCTAAAACCGGGTAAGTTTACAATTCTAACAATAACATCCTTTTTGTTATTATTATCATCGTCATTATTATTGTTATTTTTAGATTCTTTTTTTTTTTTTTTTACGGTCACGTTCAATTACACTTTACTCGTTTATTTTCGCATCAAGAGATCCTAATCCATCCGACATGGAATCCGAATTAGTCACAGATAGAAGTAATAAACGACGCGTCGAGAGATTTTTATGGCACGAGTACGAAATAATTAACCAGAGGTATTTAGAATTAGGTAAGTTCAAAAATTGCTCTCGGTCATTATTAAAACTTCTGTAAAAATAAAAATAAAAATAAAAAAAATCAAGGAAGCTGGGGGAAAAAGAAAAGAAAGATTTTTATATATATATATTATCTAGTTAAATTTAATTAAATAAAGAATTTTAAGACAGAAGTAAACTCAATTATTTTAAATATATGTTTAAAGGATAATCATCTTAAGGTTAACTGGGATGTAGTTACATGGGAATTGCTAATTAAGATCTCTTTTCGGAGGTCTTAACTAGTAGATTTACACACCTTAACCAAATTATATTTTGGGATAAATTGACCTTGTTTTTATTTATTTATCTCTCCTAATTTAATTTTAATTATTTTTTTTTTTAATTAATTCTCTCTTTAATCAGGAGAAACGAAGGAAAAAAAAAAGATTTAATGTTAAATTAATTTAATCGCGTTTTTTCTTGCTGTTGTGTAATTGTTAGCAAATTTTTTGATTGTTATTATTATTTTTTATGCATATTTTCTTCTTAATAATGATAATAATAATATCAAAATCGGCTCTCTGTTTCCATAAAAAAATAATAAAGGAATTTGGAGTGTATCTTAAGATATAAAGAACTTTAACTGGGGAAAAATATCCGCGGAATCCACTTATTAAAAATATAAGACGATATGCAGATACATCTGAAGAATGTCTTTTAATAACATTACGGAGAAAAGAAACTGCAGCAGAATTCTTGCAGACATCAATACAATCCGACTTATTGACTCTACCTCTAGACTGTTAGGATATATGAGCTTACTTCACCTCTTTAAGACGAACATTGCAACCCTCATTTGCATAATTATGTAATGAATTCCGATTTTCTGTTCCCCGATATCGCTCGGAATTTCTAAAAACATTGAATGATATCGCACAAACGTACAAAAGAATGGCATTGTGTTATAACTATATTACATTCCTTTAAAAAGAGAATATATATTTTCCTTCGTCTAATCCAGGTTTTAGTTGCTGCAAATACTGTCAACTTATATGTCGATATCAATAGAATAAGTTCTTGAACTGTTTGGTGCTATATCAATGAATTTCAATGAAGTTGAAAAAGTCTTTAGATCCGGATGGATATCCAGATGTGAACTGCTTTTATAAGACCTTTACTGCAACATTTCTCTTTCTTACTAATACCTATTCGCTCTCATGTTTTATCAAATCAGTTTTTTCTTTTTTTTTTTCCTCTATTTACTTAATGCGGAATCGTCCGAATAATTCTTTATCTCTTTCAATTTTTCCGACTCGTCTGTTTTGATTAGCATGCTTTCTACGATAATTTTTCTAGAGTATATTCGTCTTTATGTTTCTTATTAAGAAAATGCATATATTTAAAATTCTAAAAAAGACTTTTTTCTATATATTTGTCACCTACATAAACCAAGAAAACATTTTTTTTTATGCCATATATATATATATATATTATCGAATTGTTGTAATTCTATCAATAGAAACTGTCTCATACATGTCACTTATCAAATATCAAGTTATCCCAAAAGTAATGTCATTTGTAGCATTAAGTTTTGAAGGGATATAAAAGATAAATCACTTGCTAATTTAATCAAGTATGTATTCCGTAGAATAAGGCCAACTCAACTTAACGCTTAGCTTTAAAAATTCATGTTTAGGCAAGCCGAGACACGTTTGAACAAGTACAATATAAAAACGACATTACTTTTGAGACGAACTGATATTTATCACCTTATTAATATTCTTCGTTATTCACAGTTTTTTCAGGTATAAAATTATAATTTCGTAGTTATAGATTAAAAAAAAATTAAAAATATATATATATATATA
Source organism: Androctonus mauritanicus (assembly GCA_011317285.2). Taxonomy (NCBI): domain Eukaryota; kingdom Metazoa; phylum Arthropoda; class Arachnida; order Scorpiones; family Buthidae; genus Androctonus; species Androctonus mauritanicus. The sequence continues at coordinate 9,364 of WUQG02003568.1, read as the reverse complement.
TATGGTAAAAAAATTCTGGTTTAAAGTGTTTGGAGAATGATTTGATTTTCTATCTTACCTCCTTTCTCTTCAACGAATGACATCAATGACTAGCTGTTTGAGTTGGTAGAAAATAAGGAGGAAAAAAAGAAAAAAAAAGGTATGATTCGGAAGGTATTTCATAGAGAAGAGTTGTCTAGTCTTTCTTCTCTTTCCTGAAGAATGTATTAATTTTTTTTCTGCTTTCCTATCTTTCTCGAAAGCGATAGTTCAAAAAAAAAAAAAAAGAATCAAGATGGCGAAACTCGTAATATCTTCACCATTTCTTCTCAAATTGATTTTTATCTTTCAGAAAGCTTAAAATATTATATAAGATATAAGAATTTTTACTTGATGAGAATTTCAAATATGGATTTTTGTTATTATTATTTTTTGAAACCGTACAATGAGCGTTATTTTATTTATTCTGTTTTTTTTTAAACTTTAATGTTTTACTGTTCATGTGGAATGCTCGATAGAGATTAGAAGTGTTCGCTGCTATTGTTTGGATGACTTTTAAAAATGTAACTCTTTCTTGAGAGTATTCAAAAAGGTGAAAATGGGAATTTTGAGTAGTGGACCGTGCCAAGTATTACTAGTAAAGTACTCTAAAGAATTTTGTTATAATAAATATTAAAGAAAAAATGAAATAGCATCGTGAAGTTATAAATTTTTCAAACTAAAACCTATTACTTTGTCTGAGAATTGCTGAAAAGAAAAATCCGAAGGAAGAAAGAAAGAAAAAAAAAAAAATAATAATTCATTTAACATTAAGCAAGCGCAATCTCCATTTTTGATTTTTTTACAGAAGAAATTTCGTTTTATTCTCTTTCCTATTTTTCGATTTTATATAAAAGATAAGAACGTATAAAGTCCTAATATATATATTTTATATTATTGATTTAAATATTATAAAAGGGATTCATTTACTGTCCTGAAAGTTTTAAGTTTATTCAGCTTTTAAAGTAATTTCTTCATAAATTGCGATCGAAAATAACATTTCTACTGAGCTTAAAAACTCGTTTAATTATTCATATTTAAATCTTGGTAAAAATATCAGTAAATTTACGAGTCATTCTTCGTTTCCACTTATAAATTTTTCAAACTTTTCCCTCTCTTCCTTAAAAAAAACCGTCTTCTAAAAGTGCCTTTAAATAAATTTTTATTGGATTTATGTGCATTAAAACGTTCACCTTTTGAATTATTTCTCTCTTTTTTTTATTATTATTTATAGAAGAGAAAAATATTCTAGAAATATATATATTAATCCGTATAAAATTTTTAATTAAAATTAAACCCTCGCCATTTTTCAATATTTGCATATTGACTTTCGTCGGAAATAAATTTTCCTTCTTCATCAAAACAGATATTCCTGACATTAATGGGTATTTTTTGAAATCTACTTCATATTAAACGAGAAGAAGAGTGATTAGGAGAAAAATTCTGTAGAAGGAATGCACTTTTAAACTCCTTAAAATCACTATAAACTGTTCAACACGATTCCATCATGTTCATCCAGATTATCGTTGACAGCTGAATGAAATTGTTTTCGTCTACTTCGCAGTGAATGAATGCACAAGATGGAGTGTATTTTCTCCTACTCTATTCGAATACAGAAACCATTATGGTAAATATAAATTTCAGATACCACAAAAAGCCAAAAAAAAGAAAAAAAAAAAAATCAGCTACAAAAGAATTTCTTCTTTCCTTCATCCATGTTCATGAGTTTTATTCTTGGAATTAATTTATTATTACTTTTTTAAAAAAAAATTTTTGAAATTTCAGTATAAAACGCTTTCTTAATTTTTTAAATTATGCATTTCTTTCGAGTTTTTAGCGAGTTTTGCATGCAGAATTATGAAAAGTTTTAATACAGGTTGTAAAAAACTTGTTTATTTAAAAGTAAAATAAAGAAAAAAAAGAAGAATTTCCATTCCGTTAATAGAAGAAAACCATTTTTGTTTCATTCTGTTAAACCACGATAGAGTTGTTCTGTTACATTTTGTTAACCATTGTTCATTGTAAGACAAACCTATTCTGTTTACTTCTATTATCAGATGATCAAACAGTTTGTACACATTCTGTAACAATAGATATTAAGAAAAATGATCTATGTAATTATTTTATTCGTCTATCCTCCTGTCCACTATATGTTTATCTATTTACAAAAATACTGTATCTCGAAGCTGCCAAACATCGCAGATAAATGAAATTTGGTGCAGTTGTTCCATGTTAATCAAACCATAAACACGTACAGTTCGAACGGACGATTCCGTTTCAAAGATGGCGACTGTCGTTTTCGTTTGATTTCATATTTTTCTTCATTATTTAATTTTGTAAACATGCAGAGAATAATTATTTCTATTAAAAAAAAATAATAATAGTAGCGAACCGTTTTATTTCGTTACGCTGATGAAACAATTAATGTAATTTATTTACAAGGCGAACAAAAATGATTTGCATTTTTCTCTCTCGTTAATGAGCAGGAAAAATGAACACATTAGCACTTTTAAAGAAAAATAAAATATTTCGAAATAAATTTAATAAATTCTCTTTAAAGTTCAAACGATTATTTCTCATTGTATTAGCCGAGAAATCTTAATAGGTTGCAGTTTAAATGGCGTGAACAGTATCTTCTCATCAATCTCCACCCTTCCAAATTCACTTAATAAATTTACACACATTATAAAATATTGATCTAGATGAATATTTCAAAACTACCAATTAACTGTTAATTATTTATGTCATTGCATCGAGATCAGCAGCATACACGCTTAGATTCCCTTCCACCTCTCTCTATCTCTATCTCTGCTTCGTTTGATTAAAATGGCAAAAATACATCGATTAACTTAATTATTTTTGTCGTTTAATAAGTGTTTTAATTCCGTTAATAAATATTTATTTCGAAGAATTCCGGTAAATCACATAAATATTCGTTTAATTTGGTAAAAGATTCAACTTAAAAATCGTTTATTTATCTCGATACGGGATGTAAAATGAAGTTAAGAAGCTTAATTAAAAGTCCATTATTGAACTGAAATCATATTAAGGATCTCTACTTAATTCCTTTAGGAATTTTAATTCTCCTTTTTTTTCTTTTTTTAAGAAGGAAATAAAGGAAGAAAAACTATTCTTCCATTTATTTTATTTGTTTCTTTTGATTATTCTTGTGTATAAAATAATAAATGGCAATTCTTTACAAAAAAAAAAGAGAGAGAGAGAAAAGAAGTAATAAATAAATTACAGAAATAAACAAAAACTTTTCTCGAAGTTCAAAATAGTTATTCGGAAAGATAATATATTTCATAAACAAAAATTCCTTTTGGTTTTTATTATTATTTTTTTATGATAATTTATTTATTTTCTAATAAATGAAATATTTAAAGTAGACATGACCATGTTACAAAAATTTCCTACTCTCTCCGTGCAATTTACTGATTTTAAGTTTAGAAATCGGATTTGTAATCTAGCTTGGTATGTTTATCTTTTCAAGATAAACATTTGTAGAGAGAGCGATAGAAAGAGTGAGAGGGGAGCGAAAGAGAGAGAGAGAACTAAAAGTGATTTTTATATCATTCATTTCTTCCTTTAAGCAATTTCCTCTTGTGTTTTATGTTTATTGAAACTGGTTCGCCTCCAGAGATGTTAAAAATTCTTAATCAAAACAACTTTCCGATCAGTTTTATATTGAAACGTCGAGTTTATTCCTGTACTGAATGGATGATAGAAAAGCGGAGGAAAGCATTTGGCGAAATAAAGCATCTCTTAAGAGCGAATTGTACATTAGGAGTTATATGTCATCAAAAGGAGATAATACCAACCTCACAAGTGCAATGGTCTCTTGTGGGCGTTCTTCCTCTTTCTTCAACACGCCAGATTGTCCATATAAGTCGTTTCAAGAGGAAAAAAAAAAAACTCAAAATCCTAGATAATCCCATCTATTAAGGCCATAGCATCGTATTCTCTGTTGTATAATTACTAGATATAAATATAACTCCAAATTTCCTCTTGGGATAAATAAGTGAATATTCATTAATAAATAACTCTACTAATTATCTTCCAGTTATATTAATTCCATAACTGTAATCCTTGAGGTTGATCGAATTTTTTAGATGTTACCAATCGAGAAAACTCGCTTAAAAATTTATGTTTTTACTCATATAACATAATTTACGTACTTCGCCAAGAGTTATTGAATTATTAAAAACTTGTATAATCATTCAAAACGCCATATATACTGTATATATAAAATTCTGAAATGCATTTTACTAAAAATCGAAATTATTTTCTAGAATATCTTTGTAGATCTTATGGAATTCGGAACTAAGAAAGTAAAATCCCAATTTAATTATTAATAAATTCTCCACGAAAGTGAACACATTCAAATGTAGGAATGTGGTCTTTCCTTCGAAATGCCAAGCCAGGGATCACTGCATGATTATGCAAATTGGTATCTTCGTGTACTTTAACAGAGTAAAAGTGGTTGCTCAGCAGGATATAACTCGTACAGAGAAAAGTTAAGTGGATAAATTTGCAATTGACGGTCTTGCATCGCTACTTTAAAATAGAATAATAGACTGTAGGGAAGATATATGATACTAGATTTCTTCCTTCATTATTTTTACATTAATTAAGTGAATTAATGAAAAGTTCGTATTGTTGTCTCCGAGCCATTACATTTTAAAATTCTTCAAACAGAAAATTTTGCAAATATTCTTTATAAAATTAATGCTAATTGCAAAAAAGTTACTTAAGAAATTATTTATTCATTTTTTTTTTTTAATCAGTTAATTGGTGATGAAATTTTTTTTTTCTCTTACGCAGAAAAAAATGCTCTGATACTGGCAAAAAAAATAAATTTTATTACTGTTAATAATGTTGTTGATAAATTAAAATTTTTGCTAAAAAATTGATGCAGTCGAATTAATAAAATGGGAATTTTTATAAACTATTTTATGCCATATTTCACTTTCATAAATATGAAAATAAGTCTTCTAAAATTTTTATATTTTTCTATGCAAGTTTTATGAGTGCTTTGCACGCTCCCAATTGTGCAAATGATTGATTCGTAACCCTGCCTGACAGTTTATAAACTGTGTAAGTGATTTACTCATAAAGCTGCCTGACGGTTTATAATTGTGCAAGTGATCTACCCATAATCTGCCTGATAGTTTATGAATTATGTAACTGATTTACTCATAATATTATCTAATAGTTTACGAATTGCGCAAGTGAGCAACTCATAACATTATCTGATAGTTTATGAATTGTGCAAGTGATCTACTCGTAATGTTGCTCGATACTTTATAAATTATGCAAAGTGAGCTATCCAAAATATTACCTACAATTTATGAATTGTGTAAATGTTCTAAGTGTAAAGCTACCCGATAGTTCCGATATGTGTTGCCTAATATTTCATAAACATTAATCTACAAGATTTTTATGATATAAACACATAATCCTAGCGTTAGATTACTAAATAAAATACATATCGAATTTTATTATTCTCACACGATTAATTTAATTTAATTATCTAAAATTATGTGCGAAAATCGCGTTAATCTCGCACAATTACATTGCTATTAGTATTGATTAGCATTAGTTATCAAACTAATGAGTATAGTTAATTAATTAAGTATTTAGCATGTTATCCAAGGGGGAAAAAATATATATACGTAGGTGAGTAACTTTCATCAATTGTTTTGGTTTTATTTTTAACATTTAAAGAATTTTTACTAGAAGATAAAAATAAGAATTTCGGTTATTGTATATATTTTATTGCAAAAATGACATTTTATGTTTCGGATAACATGTTGTGTCTAACATAAAATTGAAAAATTGATTTTCTTTTGTCTGATTTTAATCAAATTTCAAAGGGGAAAAATATATATATATATACACAGTTCAGGTTAATTCTTTATCTTTAGTTATAAAAGAACAAACAAACAATAAAATTTAAATTATGCGCTTAATTGAAATTAAATTAAGACTGAAAATGAAAACTTATTTAAAATTTTAATAATTTTTATTAGAATTTAATAAGAAAAAATATTTGCGTCGTATACTTCCCTCATATATTCCAATAATAGAATTTCAGTTTAATTAAACTAGACAAATTTCAAAAACATTTTCTTCCGTTTTTTTTTTTTTTAATATATTCTTTCTATTTATAAATTTATTTCCATAATCCTTTATGAAAGATTCATCAACATAAATTTGCATAATTTAAAAAAAAATATAAAAAAAATTCGAAACTGAACAATTAAAGTTTTATTTTTCGCTTTTGATAAAAATTCATATCTTTCTTCATTGAAAGAAGAATGGAAAATAATTAAAATGAATAAAGTAATGTTCAAAAAGTTATTGTTTTCTGAAGTGATAATATATGACAAAGAGAATAATAATCTCGTTTCAATCTTTTTTTCCTCCCCCTTCTTTAAATTGATGACAAAAGTTTAAGTGTGTTTGATTAAATTGCAATATTTTATTCAATTTTAAAATTGAAAAAAATTCATAATTTTTTTTCTTTTTACTTGAGAAATCTTTTTATTCTATATTAAAATAGGAAAATAATTGAATGAATGATGTATTTGTTAAAAAAATAAATAATAAAGTATTTACAAATTATTATGAATTTTTAAAAATTATGTTTTTAAATACACATAGTAAGTAATTAATTACACATAATTAACTTAATATGTGGATACTACGAGTATTTAAATAATATTACTAACATAATTCTTAATAATATTAACATAAAAATAATACTAATATAACAATACGTTAGTATTATAAATATTATTATACTCGTATAATATCATAATACTAGAGTATTGTTATGAAATTACTAACATAATACTCATAATACTAGTTCCTTGTTATAAAAATACTAACGATCTTCATAATACTAGTTCATTACTATAAAAATACTAACGTGATATTCATGATACTAGTTCATCACTATAAAAATATTAACGTGATATTCATGATACTAGTTCATTACTATAAAGATATTAACGTGATATTCACGATACTATTTCATTACTATAAAATACTAACGTGATATACATAATACTAGTTCATTACTATAAAAATACTAACGTGATATTTATGATACTAGTTCATTACTATAGAAATACTAACGTGACATTCATGATACTATTTCATTCCTATAAAAATACTAACGTATTTATAATACCAGCATATTTTTTTAATAAAAAATATTAACATAATTTTTTTTGTATATAAGTATTTCATACTCTCAAGTAGAAGAAAAAAAAAAGAAAGGCCAAACAAATAACCATTTATAACTTTTCCTCTTGTTTTTATTATTGTTATAGGAACATTCATGAGGGATTACTTGGGTTTGGTTACTCAATGTGATTTCCTTTACTTGGATAAATGAATAAATGAATAAATGTATGAATAAATGTATACAAAAATTATGAAAAGAATGTTTGACTGGAAGAACCGCAGAATTACAAGCATTCCATCTTTGACTAATGCATTGGCTAGTATTTCTGTTGTTGTATAAGATATAACAGTCATATATATATATTGTAATTAATGGCTATAACATATATTACCTTAATAACAAAACTAATTTTTTAAATAAAAAATCAACTTTAAACATTATTTTATGAATTATTTGCTCTTTAATTAAATCTATATAACAAAATTATATTCCCTATTTTTACTAAAAGTCTGCTACAAATACTAAGAGTGAGATAATGTAATACATTCATATTAAGGTTACGATAAGAAAATAATATCATGTAGAGATTACAAATGACATGATTGCATTAATATATAGGAGAGAATGCTGCAATATGTAAATATTAATACTGATGATGATAGAAATTGATGCATGCTGTATAAAACTGCAATTTTTTTTTATTTTAAAGCAATTAAAATTAAAACATGCTTGAGACGTGTAAAAAATAACACTGTGTAGAAGTTATAAAAATAGCAAAAATGGGATAAATTGCAACTATTTTTATCCGATTTAAATAAATTAGACAGCTTTTCTGGATCGAAAATTATTCGTTTAATGCGGAAAAAAAAAGTTCTTAAAATGGCATGTTAGGTATAATAATAGTCCACAAAGTTTAAATTTAAATTGTTAATTTAAGTTTGAAATGTATAATGGTGGCAAAACCATTGATAAAGGTAGTAAATAGCTCTCTTGATGGCTATACCAATCACTATAGACGAACGACGAGTAAGATGAATGGAAAGTTGGTGAGACAGCCCAGTTGTAGTTTCCTATCTCACCAAATACTTCCATAAAGGACAAGCTTCAAAAGAAATATTGGTCAATAAGCTTGAATGTAGATTCGTTGTTCATCTGAGTTGAAAATTATCGCATAATTATGCAGCTAAATGGGATGTTTGCAACTGATTAATGTGCCAAACCAACATTTCTATTATATTTCTAACAGTTAAAGTTCTTAAATGTCTCAAAAGTATGATTTATATTAAATGATGACCGTAAACTAAAGTCTCCGGCGAAAAGAATTTAAAAATAGAGAAAGGATCGTTAAAAATAGTTTAGATTTTTCAAAGTTGAATTAAACTTTTGTTCTGTTCTTCGTAATGTTTCTTTGCTTGTTTCTCTTTTTTCTTTGATTTATTTCCTGTATACAAGATTGAATAAATTTGCATCTCGTTATCATCAAACTTATCGTCAAATATTTATCCGAAAATTTTATAGAATAATTTAATTTTTAAACTAAACTCCAATTTCCACGTTGATGATTTTATATTATTCAAAGTCTTAAATTAATTCGCAAGATTTCAAAATTAAAGTTAACAAAGTAGAGTCATATCTAATAGATAAATTTTATTAAATAAAATAAATTTTAATTAATTAAATTTTCGTCAACGGTGAATACATATATATGTAGAATATATGCCATACTTACGTCATATAGAATTAGATTTACAGAATTGACATAGTGACGAATTAATTAGGAAATTAATTAAATTTGTCTAGCTATTAATCGAATTTGGTCCGTAAATTACTATTCGTACGAGGTAAAGACTTATTTAACTGTTTATATAATCGATAAAATAAAAGATTAATTCGCTAGAATCTTCAAATACTTACATCATCAATTTTAAATCCCGTAATAATCATCTTGTGTATCCAATTTTAGGTATGAAATTAAAGATTCGAGATCATTATCACGCTCATCGACTTTCATTTTGGTTGCATCTTATTCCTGGTCTCCATCGTCCAGGAGAAGGTTCGGTACCTCCACATCATCATCATTTGTCGGAGACAGACGTCGTGGATTCTTCCACCATCATAACCGAGACTACCACTTCCACAGGATCTAGTTTG
>WUQG02003557.1:0-12227 GCA_011317285.2 Androctonus mauritanicus | reverse complement strand
AATACTTTTTAAAAATCTTTTCCAGTCTTAATATTATTTAAAATATTGTAAGACGTTAAAAATAATTTTTTTCGTTTTTTTTTAATTAAAAAGCAATATAATTAATTGGCTAGGCAATTGATGACGTTATTTAAATCAAGTCATAGCTCATTGGCGGTCGTTCACTTAAAATAATCATTATATAAACCATTTATGAATTAACGGTCGATCTTATTTGAATTTTACAATCTATTAAAATAAATTTTTATATTTAAAATTATTCAATTGGAGGAAGATAGGTTAATTAAAAGACTGAATAAATAAAATTAAAGAACATGTTAAGGAATAAAATCTCCATTGTGACTTCCATAAACAAAAAGTCATTTCGGCTCATTGTCTTTTGTACCGTTCATCATTTTGGAGACAATTGAATCAATTTGCAAAATAAATATGTCTTGATGGGAACTCTTGTAATTAAGAATAGAATGAGGAAAGAAGAAAAAGAAAAAAGTCCCGAATGATGAATACGAAGCTGTTGAGAAATGGAAAAGAAAGACGGATGGTGCTTCAATCTTCGCAATCAACATCCTGAGGGAAATCAGGCTTTACTTTTAATTATTTACAATTCATCACCAATTAGATAATCGGACGTATCTTTGTTCTCAAATTTTTGTTTTTTGAGGGCCGGATATTGTTTGGTTTCGACGCCTTTGTTCTATCTTATTGTCATGCCAGACGCTTCGGATCTGGCTTATACCGAATGCAGCTTGTTAGTTTGATGTTTATGAAGTTTACTTAACCAAATTCCGAAAATTTGTTCCCATGATGTAAACCAGAGACAGTCAGTCGTATTTAGATACCTTGTCAGCCTAATACAATTTACACCAGTGAAATTACACCAGAAAAAATATTGCTTATTCTAGATTAAACATATACTAAGATTTGCAAATTTTTTCTAGAATATTTAAAACGGTAGACTATAATCTACCGACTACATCTAAAGTGAGTTTTGTAGATTACCATTATAGCATACGTTATATGTTAAAAAAAGTATTACGATACGATTTTATCTTTCATAAAAAACAAGCATAAACACCTACGTTGTAATGCCATAATGTAAACTTTTATACTTTATTAATTCTTTCAAGAAAACAGTAACTCTGAGAATAATTTTACCGAAAACACGAAAAACTTTATTGCTTTTTTTGGTTAAATAAGAGAGAAAGTTCAATTGAGAGGATGGACGTAGGAAGGGCGTAATTCAAAAACCGTTGTTTTGAGGAAGGAAAAAAAATAAAACATTTTGAAAAATAACTGATGTCAAGTATGATGATATTGCTTACATTACTTTATCTATAGATTATCTACGTAATATCGTTATAGCTGTATCGGATATTTTTACAGAATTTTTATTATTTTCTCCAGCACTGGGTTTTTGAATTATGTTCTTATTCTATCCATTCTTCAATTGCATAAAAACATTATACAGTAAAAACTTAAATGCATACAAACATATGTGATTTAAACGTAGCATATATTAAAATAAAAGCAACAGAAAAAAATTAAATTATACATTCTACATAAGCTTAGAAATGTTTAGAAAGTTAGACATTTATGTTTTGCAATAATTCCATTGAATTTATATTAGTTATATTATTACAAATAAAAATTCAATAGCATATTTAACTTTAAATCCTCTTGAAAGATTTTTTAAAATATATCTATATTTTTATTATTTGTCTGCCAGTATAAAAGTAATAAATATTCGAATAGTTTTATTATAAGCAGGATAAAGGAAGATTAAACGTAGACTACTAGTGTAAATAGTTTAAATATACTTTTTATAAGAAAACAGAAGTGAGAAAAATATTTTTATATTTTAAAATATTGATAAAGACTAGAGAGTTTCTTCAAAATTTTAACAAAATTCAATAACAACAATAATACTGATACAGTTTAAAACTCGTATTGAGACAAAACAAATTCAAATTGCATAAAGCAAGACAGATGGAGTGAACATATAAGCGCTCTTCCTCTAAAAAATGATTAAATACCGGAATCTTCTTAGCATAATCTTACCGATATTTATAAGAAAATTCGCTCGAAATCTTCCAATATCAGGTGATTTGTTTTGTCATTATTCTTTGTCGTTCTTCAGTTCATCTGGTTTGTCAAAAAAAAAAAAAAACAGCATCATCTAGAAAACCTTTCGTCATGAGTTAGATTCTGATCCCATTTAACGGTTTGGTCAGAGGAAAAAAAAACATACGAGAAACATTTGAATGTCGTTAGCTACTATCTGATTTAGAAATCGATAAAGCCATAATATTAACTTCTTTCTGGACTTGGCAGCCTCTCCGATCTACCGGAATATCGGTAGTCATTATTTTCTCTATATTCAAAAACACCATATTCAAATATCATACCAGAAAACGGTTAATAGTTTTATAAAGGCGTCATCTGCAGAAGAATCAACAAAAATGAATATTTCCCCCCTTTCCCTTCCAGGGAAAATAAATAGATCCGTATGGATCGTTTATCCGGGATTATTTTGGTATTTTTACTGATTTTTTTATTATTTTTTTGAATTAATGTATCTTTTAAGCGATTTAGATCGAAACTTTTAGGTATTATTCTGAAAACTTGATTTATAAAATGTAAATTAATTGATAATAATGGTAGTTTTTCTGGCAGGATTATTCTTCAAATCTAAGAGGTTCGCATATTTTTTCTTTCGGTAACAAAAAAGGAGCATCACCGCTATCCATAATTATTACATTAAGTATTTTAAATCGCTTAGATTTCTAGCTCAAGAAACAAATAGAATGCAATCTAAAATATTTATAGCATTGACAATAAAAAGCGATCTATTGTATCATTGAGACTACAGTACAGTAAAATAGTGAAACTTTCTTGTTCAAAACTCGACTACCATTCTCATCATATTTTTTTATTTTGGAATTTTTGATTTCAGATTTAATTAAAGATCTATTTTATTTTTGACATCTATTCGTGAAGTCATATAAGTACAGTATTTGAATCATTTTCACTATAAGCTTCTTTTCAGATCGTTTAACAGTTAGAAGGCTTAAAAGACCATTTCGGAGACAATTAATTGTTCTCGTTCAACATGCGATATGCTCGCAATAATTTATGCTCTTACTCTTGAGTAAAATTATACTTTCTGTTGTATTTCTTGTGAGTCGAATTTGTTATTCACTAGAAAATATATTTCTGATTTCTCTTTCTCTTTTCATTGAATTCGAAAAATGTTTTGAAGTTCGTGCTTGATCTCTTGAATAGCAACTCGCACATTAAAACAGAAACTGAGCTTGCTAAAAAATATCACATTTATAAATTTTTCCATCATAAAAAAAGAGGAAAATTAAGTTTATATTTTTTTATTATTAAAAATGGAAATATTTTAATTTAACTTATGATATTTATATCATACATTTAACTTAAATTTTTGTAATTGTTTACATATCAATAATATAAGTTAAAATATTTAAATATAAATATAATGCATTAAATTTTTAAAATGGCATTATTAAATTCGGGTATTTTAAGTAGCATAACTTGAAAAATCGCCAATAAATTTATATAAGTTTTTTAATATGGAAAACATAATGCTTTAAATTGAAACAGTAAAATCACATCATGTTTTGGTGAGATATCAAAGTCGAAAAGTTTAAAAGATGTGAGAATTTTTTCCTTCTCTTTCTCTCTGTAGCTAAAATTAATTGTATAATTACTTTAAATGGAATTTGTAATTTATTTTATGTGTTATTTCGATTTAATAAACTACGCATTTAGATAATTACAGATAATGAAATAACTTATCATAGTAATTAATCACAGATGAGAATATTGGACATACATTTGTGCAAATTACATGGAAACGTTTCCGTAATAACAAACTAGAATCAGGTTATATTAATTTATATTTAAAATTAATCTAACTGTTTAATTTTAAACTTTTATTTAAAATTTAAAATGGAAGAAAAAATTTTCAAATCGCACCGATCTGCCAATCGTCTAAATCCTCATTAAGATTATTATTATTCAGTTTCACTTAAAATTTTTTTAAATTGTTCTTCTTCATGTCAGCTCGATTTAAGTAAATAAATAAATAATTTTAATACAGTCATATTTTAAAAATTTTTAAATGAATTTTAGAATTATTAATATTTTCTTTTTTTACAGAGACCTCCTTGGAAAGAGAATAAATAGTAATAATGATTACAAGCCGCGTTAGATGAATTGATACAGTGAATCTGGTCCACAGCGAGAGGATTTTGATTCGATTTCCAGTTACCTTTGTATGTTTTCGTGCTTTCAGTGCGGATATGGCCATCATCACTCTTTTATTCCATGGGTTAAGAAAGCTGGAATGACTATGTCACCCTTTTGTACCATTTGGTTAAAGTGCAATGGCGAATGTGTCACAGAATAGTAATAGAGAATTTCTAGGTCTCGCAACATTTAAAAAGTCATAAAAGTGTGTTTTATGAAAGTCTATTTATTCCTTACTAGGAGATGCAATATTTTTTATGTTACTAGATATAGAAGATAGATTCTTCATCTAATTTTTAAAATAGTTTCAAATGAAGAATAAATAATAAAAGAATAATATATTTTCTCCAATTTTTATTATTCAATTGTATATTAAAAAATTGTATTTGCTTCTGCTATTTTTAGAGTATTTTCTTAAACCACATTTTTAATTATTTTGATTATGAAATTTTCAAGATATATTCTATTAATCAACTATAATAAATTATACACTTACATATTCAGCCTACTATTAAAATGAAATGGAAACCGATTTAAATTTTTAAATCGAATTATGTTTATAATTTTAAAGAGAATTTCTATAAAATTTAAGTAAATTTAAGTAAAATTAATTGTATATCTATTTTAAATGAAATTTTCCTAATCATTAGCCAAGATAGATGTCAATAACGGTCGTACAATTCTTCCGCCATCTTGAAAGAAAATGGCGGATACATAAAAAAAATTATTTTTGGATTAAGTTTAGCAATTAGCATTCTTGTCTATCTCATCTATATTTAGTATTTATTTTTCTCTTAAATATCGAATTAAGCAATTTTTTCCCATTTTAAAAATATAAAAAACATTTTTAATTTTTATTTTTCATTTTATTTAATAAAGAGAAAAAATTCTATTAATCTTTTTTTTCCAATTCTGTAATTACTGGTATTATAATCTTCATCTAATCAAGCTCGATAATTTTTTAGAATTTTATTTTCAGTCATTATAATTCGAGCAAAGTTTCTAATTAATAAAGCGATTTTTAAAATTGAATCAAAATAAGAAAATTTATTAAAAAATTTTACATATTGCGAAATGATTTTTAAAATATTAACATTAATAACAATTCAATAAAATTTCCATTTGATTGGTTTCAATCAAGGAAGAAGAAGAAGAGAAAAAAAATCATATTTTAGTTTTAAATTCTCCTTTAATATTTAGTTGCGAAATTTCTGGAATATCGCCAAGCACTTTACGACAGAAAGTATTAGGATATTTCCATTTAGGGACATATACATCATCTGTCATCGTCTGTCTACCCCCCAAAACGCCAGAGTAAAAATCAAATGAATTACCAGAATATGTAAAGTGTGGTCTTCTCCTTCTTCCACCTGGAAGATTTTAATTTAGATACGGTGGTGCATTGGTCCAACGCTTTTTTAAGAAACGCTCCACTGCCGTCTATATAACAGCAATTGACGGTCCGCCAGGAGGGGGAAGTACAACAAACCGTAAACGGCAAGGAGAGGGTAGAAAAAGATGAAGAAGAAAAAAACAGTCCTCAATTTTAATGAGCGTTCTGTCCTATCTGATGGTGGACGAAAGTAAACTGGTTTATAACGAGTAGAACATTAGCATGAGAAGCCGGAAGGCTACTAGCCAAAGCCACAAAATGCCTCTGGTTCATTTGTCTTATCACTATCTGAATGCCATTAGCTAGCAGAGGCTTGGAGATGCGGTTTTGAAGGGAAAGTGGAAAAAAGCGCTGGATGAAAAAGCTAGCAGTTATCACTGTTCAACTAGAGGCGTAAAAACTGGGGGTTAGGAGACAGCTGAACGACACATAATAGTAGCGAACACATTTCATCCCCCATTGATTAATGTGCCGTAAGTTGCATCGAATTAAGTTGCGCATTTATTACCCAGGGCGGTTGGTACAGATAGCAACCGCAAACGCCATCTTTCTTTCTCTGTTACACTAACTCCCCCCTTACAGGAAATCACGTGATAGCTTCGGGGGCCGCTTCTCTCCTTCCGTTATCACTGTGGCTTTTTTTCGGTTGGTATACTCTTTTCCTTCTGTTCATGCCAAAAATTAAATAGTTTTTTTTTTATCCGGTGCGAAAATGTTTTCCGAACTCTTCCGAGATATACCTATAAGTTTTTCTTTCTTTCTCGTGTCCAATTTTAAGATAAGGCATGGAAATTTGGACTTTTCTCCGATTTCACCTTTTTTTCCCTTAATTTTTTTTCTTTCCCAAAGTTTACTCAACTGGTAAAGTGCCGAAAGTGCTAAAGTGATCGGAGACCTGATCGTTACGGAAAATCACGTGACAATCAAGCAACACGGCTAAATTTGCTCAGGATTAAGCAACAAAAAGAAAAAAATATTTTTAACTAAAATTCATAGAGCAAAAATTGTAAAAGAATGATATGTTTGCCAATGATAATTAATTAAATTCATATTTGTTGATAAAATAATCTACTACTAGTCGTTCGTAATCAGATTTCTGTTATCTTTTCTATCTTATCTATCTAGGAACGTGGAATAGATATGCAATTTTGCTTTAATTTATTATTCAATAATGTTTTGTTGTTTAATTAGAATTTTTTTCCTTCTTTTTATTAAACATTATTTAATTATGTCAATAAGAGCCGTTGATTAACGACAATTAACTTAACAAGCTTTGTTTAATTGATCAATAAAGTTTGATATAAAGGCAATAACAAACTTTATAATTTACTCTGCATTATATTAATAAGGCAAAGTAAGTTTTCATTAATTAGGAAATAATAAGATTTTCATTATTAATTCTTAAAAACAATGCATTTTTTTAAATCAGATTATACAAGAATATTTTTATATCATATAATCTTTGAAATAGGATAGATGCCTGTTGTTGTGCAGTTCATCATTTTTTCAAGTTGCTTTAACTCGAATACAGAAAGATAAATGCTTTTTCATCCCTACTATCTAAAAACAATCAGGAAAATATTTTCATAATAAAATTTTCATTCTTTGCAATATAGACATGTCTATATATTCTCCATGATAAATAATTAATAAGGCATTGACAACAATAATAACTCTTGACATATTTAAAATGAATCACTTTTAAACTTTAATATTAATCATATTATGCTAAGTTTGTTTACAACTAAGAGTTTAGATGTTAACAACTTGCAATGATCACAAAATATCATATATAATAATAACAAAATGTGGCTTGGCTGGATGTCCCTTTTGCAATTGAATTACTCTACCGATTCTTATAAATAGGTATCATTAGAAGAATCTAATCCTCAGATTTCTGCGATAGCCAACATTTTTTTCGTTATTAATAATTTAAAAATTAAAGAATAAAAATTAAATTAAAATTGCAGTTTCTCTAAAAAGCCAAAATCCGCAGGTAGCGTTGCACCTAATAATGGTCGTCATCTAATGATTTTCTATAAGAGTTTGGAAGAGTTTATTAGTGATACTCAAAAGTTATAAGATTAAATAACAATATTACCACTTATTTACACGAGCATTTAATATCTAGTATTCTACTGATTATTAAATGATATAGTCTAAATTTTATATTCTATTTTTTAAATTTAATTCGAAAAAATAATAAAATTTAGCTTATTTTTATTTATAAAATAGCTTAATAAATTAAAATATTCTTAGTTTTATGTGAGGGGAAAAAACTGGTTAAAAATAATAGCATTAAACTAGTTGGATGTTGCGAAAAATAACGATAATAGCAATTAACTATTGTGGCTAATACGCTAACAAAAGTAATTATCTGAAATGTAGTTAAGCAAAAAAATTATCCAATCAGAAATTGACGAAATATAGCTTATAACTATAGAAATATTGGCTAATTAGGCGTAAATGATCTAAAAATTATATTAAGTTATAAATAAAAAAGGAATAAATATTTTCCGATAAATTAATCAAATTTAAATTTTTTTTAGTTAAAAATATATAATATAATTTCTTCAATAAATCATATAAGCGTTAAATCTTGCTGGCTAGGGGTTTAAATAAAAAAAATTATAACTCGCATAATTCATCTTTCGAATGATGGCAAAAATGAATTATAAGCTTAAATGCAATTGCATATTATGGTTAATTGTGTGTGAATTATCTGAAATTATCTTAAATTATAAAAAAAAAGATAATTTAAATATGTCTGATAATCTTAAGATTTATTAAAATTCGTTATTAAAGACAAGAAGAGGAAAAAAAATAACTTCTCAATTAGTTCATACTTCATTCATAGATCTCTTTCCTCATTGGATGAAAATTACAAAAAAATTTAAATTGTCCAATAGGCGGTAATCAAAGAAAAAATTAAGCATAACTACAAGAAAATATACTTTAAAGTAAATTATGCAAAATTAATAGATTGAAAATTATTTAAAATTCAAACTTTTCACTTATTTTAAATTTTAAAAATAAATTTTAATTGTTTAAATGTCAAATTTTTATTCTTTGCAGAATCTAATTAGCATTTTTGTGTCATTGGCTGATAAATCGTAATTATTTTTTTAAATTAACCAATAAGCGCTGAGATAACATGAATAATAAGCGTAATTATGAATAAATCATTTTTTTCGATTCTTATATGATATTTAATTAATAAATTAATAAATCTTCTAGGTAATTACTCATAGAAGAGACAAAGCCAGAAATTTTGGCAATCAGTTAGAGAAGAACCAGGCCTGTACGAGGTCACAAGTTTGGAAATACTGCGTTAATTGGGGCGTGCCTGGAATAACTCCAAATTGGGTGTTACCTATCGAAAAGCTTCATTATAGTCACTACAATTGTCGTTCACGTCGAGGAGTAGAGAGTGCTTCATTTCCTCTTCCTTTTTCTTTATTGCTTCATCGTTTAACTTCAAATATATCAATTCGCAGTATTACCGTTCGCTACTAAACTTCTAAAACTAATATGGTTCAAAAGTTATACTAAATATTAATCCGAATATAATTAAAGAGGAAGATTTACTTCTCCAATTGTTTAAATTCTCATAATATTAGAACTAATGTCAATACGAGCGAGATTTAAGGAGCGACAGTCGCGTTTAATAAGAGTAACTGTTATTAAATTCATTTATACGTGTAACAGTAAATGAAGTCTTTTGAGGTATAAAATGGCAAAGGACTACTAGTAATTATTTTGTATAGAAATTGCTTAAGTGTATAACTTAGCTTAAATGCAAATTTAACATTTGCATTTATTGTCAAACAGCTTGCTCCTCACAGCTTTCACAGGCACTTTTTTATGCACTAGTCTCTAATTTATAATTTTTATTTAACGTTCAAGCTGTTAAACTCTCAAAATAACCGCATTCTAAATCGAGATTACTTTACTCTTTTAAATCGCTAAGCAAGATGACAAAAGATTAATTAATGTTCAAATTTTTATTTCGTTTGAAAAATTTTATGCAAAATTATCCCCATCTTCATTTTACAAGTTTTTTTATTGTCAAAATTCGTCCGCTTATTAATAAGCTTATAATATTCCTCTTTTTAACGACAAAAACTTGATTAAAATGCTATGAAGATTTAACATTTTGTTGATAAATATATTTAAAAATTGCAGTGAATTATGGTAACTATCCTACTTTAAGTAATCTGTAGGGATTACTAAAATTACATTTCTTAAATTTCACTGTTATCGCTTTTTTATGATACAATACAGTTAACATTTGCTTTTTGTAAAATATTGTTTATATGTTCATAAAAATTAAGTAAAATATTTTACATATAATTAAGTTTAGACTTATGGAAACACATAAAACAACAACAAGCAAAAAAAAAAGAATTATCGAGAAAAATTATATAACCAAATTTGTTATAAATTATAAATAACAAACAAGGATATAACTTATCTTCACGCAAAAAAAACCGACCGAATTTTTCTGCAGTATTTATAATCTTAAATAATTAAGTTTACATAAGTAACACGTAAATTGAAGAAGAAACAACATAAACCGGAAATTAAACAAGTAACACGAGTAATGTTTAAAATTTCGTGTATTTAAACATCACACAAGAAACACTGTTTACAAAGTAAAAAAGAAAAAATAACTTCATTAACGAATAGAATAAACAAAGCCCAATTAAAATCACTTTTAATTGGATCTCGTTAAAAAAACACCATAAAAAACAAAAAAACAAAAAAGGCAAATGTATTCGTATAAGGTTAATAGTATAAAAATAACACCTAGTATAAAATTTTAAAACACACGCTAATAACATTAAATCAATTATAATTTATTAGATAGGGGAAAAAAGTGCATTAGTGTACTTTATCTAGTTGGTGTAGTGTACTGTATATACAAGGAGCAAGCATGCGTCTCCCCGAGATACAAGGACTAGCCTAGATGTAACAATTAATTAAACAGACCTCTATTCAACGTTTCCTTCACCATTTTAATGAAGCAATTAACTGGCCAGAACGCTTCAGGAACTTGCGAACTCACCTTGTCCAGCCAATTAAGACGTCGTAACGAGTAAGGGGGGAGAGACTCGGATTCGACAGCAAAGAAAAAGGAAGAGAGAGAGAGAAGGGAAAAAAACATCTCCCGAACCTACTTTCCGATTTGTTACACTCTTCCACCCCCTGCCATCTTTGCACACCGGCATTCATTGCATGCGTCTGTGATCTAATTAAGTTTAACGAGCTAGCGGCTGACTTAAAAGCAGAAAGGACCAGAGTTGTATTAACAAGGTGGGAGTTGAAATAGAGACGTTCGACCTAGATGACTTTTGACAAAACTTGGATAGAGCGCTAATGACAGTTGCTTGGATGTCGGGGGGAAGGAAGAACTCTCATTAGATCAGGATTCGCCCATTAGTCTTAATGAACAACTCTGGTAATACTGTAGTGGAGAAAAGTTAAGGTTGGTGGGAAACGTTCGATAAATTCGTATTGGAAACTTTGGTAACGTTGTCTTGACGTACGGTGGCGCTAATGGTAGTGTTGACAAAGCACTTCCGTCAGGTTAGGGATGATTGTGACTTCCACTAATTGTTCCTTAATATGTCAACAGAGGGCGGTAGAAGCAGAGTGTTAGTGATAAAAGTTGGATTCAATCAGTTTCGTGTTAGCAGCGGTGCTGTCGTTTATTAGTGTTTTTAACGCCATCTATTCGATTTAAGCACCGCCTAATCGCTTAGATATATACAGTATTAAATTAATGATTAAAGTAAAAGAGATTTTCTAAATATGCATTTTTTAATAATATTTTTATGAAAATGAAAGACGAAAATTCTGATACATTTCTTCATGTTTAATATCTAGAAGCCACTTTTGACACTTTCACAGTTTTCTTGTCTAGCTATAGAATATATGTACTGTATATATAAAAAATTGAGTTTGTTTTCTACCTTCGACATTTCCTCCGAACGATTTTAGTCTATAAATAAACTCGTCAGAGCTTGGAAAACATTAAAAAATATTCTGCACAACATATTTCTTCACTTCATTCGAGCAACCTTGCTGCAATTACGATTGCGTAGAAGCAGCTTGTTATTTGCATAAGTTCAATCAGTGAATCCAACATTTTTCTTTCGCTAACAAATCACTTTCTTGTCCAGATTTATAAAAGGGGAGGATGAAAAACTAGAGGAAGAAGGAAGAAGAAGAAAAAAAAAGAGGGATGGAAGTGATCAGAATCAACATCATTGTGTCAAGCGTGTAGAGCAGTCCAATTAACTTGCACTTGACAGCGTTGTTAGTGCATATGGCCCCCTGCGCAGCTCCTAACAAAGCCTTCTAATGACGCTGACTTGAACTCAATCGGAGTCCATAATTGGACGCAGGGCCACCAACGCTGTTCGCACCACTAACAAGCCGATGGCTGCGGCAGTTGCCTTCTGCCGAGCAACTGACACGTCACAGACATCAGCAGTCCTTACCTGCTACAGCACAACAGGTGAATCTTAAGCAGTCACATAACCGAGCATATGAG
>WUQG02003546.1:0-12229 GCA_011317285.2 Androctonus mauritanicus | reverse complement strand
TCACTCGCATGAACCTGTTGACTCAATCTCCTGGTTGACTTACGAGGACTTCTTGTCATTATCTCCTGCACCTGCCTCTTTAATTGAGGTGTGCAGACAATGGTGGTCTGTTCCTGGGAGCATTTTGAACCGATCCTGTATGCTGCCATTTTTCAATCAATTCTTGTATGGTGCTTTTTGCTGGCACAGAACGTCCTAGAAATTTTTCCTTAAACAAATTCTTTGTTTTCACAAAAGATCCAGTGCGAATGAATGCTACAACAATGGTAACACGCTCCGGTATTGAATACAGCATTATCACACACTCACACTCACCCGGCTTCACACAACGAGGCCTTTTTCTCAACTGGTTTCGATAAATTTCACTGGCTGCGGCTGCAACTGCCTTACACGTGACAGCTGCAGGTCACGTGTGTCGACCCCGGCTCAACTCGCCATTTCTTGGTAGGAAGGTAGATAATTTATTGTTGCCAAAAACGCAATATACGAATGTAAACAAATAATTGTAAAAAATGCAATATACCATAATATTACGACGGGCCGGTTTTACGTGCCGCACTCTGTATATTCTCAAACGTATACCATAATCTTTTTTTGTTTTTGTCCAAATTTGTGAAAATATTTGTCAAAATACATTCTCATTCAATATAAAATATTCATAAAACTGTTGTATATATAATATTACTTATAACAAATTTTAAATCTGCATACTGTTATAATTATAAAACAAAATCTACAATACAAAACTTTATGAATAAATGTTGAATAAATTATTAAAAAGCAAATGCCCTATTTGATATTTTCATGTTCTTAAATGATAAATATATTAGAATGATATGGATTTCAGTTTCAATTCATTCTAAATATGAAATTTGTGGAAATAATTCCTTAATAGTAAAACAAATACAGCAAATTATAATTTCTTGTTATGATTACAAACTTTCATAAATATTTTTATTTTTTAAATTTTGTAGTCATAACAGATAATTTATTGTATTATAAACTTGATATCAAAAAATAAAAATATTTGATTTATTAGATAGTAAAGCACTATATATTTGTTTGTAGTCAGCAGATATAATATAATATTCAATATAAAACAATAGATTAAATAGAATATTTATGCAAATCTTATTTTTTTGGACAGACCACATCAGTCTCATTGTGATCTTCCTTATTCTTTTTAGACACATCATGATATTATCCTAAACAAATCTGTATAACATATATTTTTCAAGAGCATCTAGATTTGCCTAAAACTTACTGACAAATAAACCAAACTTCAAGGAAAATAGCCAAATATAATCTAAATTACCAAATTAATTCCTTGAATAATTTTAACTGAAATTTTAATAATTGGAAATAATTATTCAAGAGATTAATTTGGCAGTTTGGATTATACCTTATTGGCATATTATGATTTTAATAGCCATACTGTAATATGCCTGGATTTTTGGTTGTATTTGTAGCATATGTATATAAAATAATAATAAATATACATTCTTAAACACATTCAATTACATATTTATTGATCATTCACATAAATAATATTTAGTTCCTTGTGTTTCTGTCAATCTATGATTTATTATAATGTTTCACCAATTAATCAGTAGATAATTGATAATCAGTCATATCAGCTGACTGACTGACTAATCTGTTAATGTCTGATAGATTTGAGCTATTTCATATTTGCCACAAGAATCATCAATAGGGTTTGTTGGTTTTTAAAACTGATTTTTAAATTTAAAAATTTGGTTTTAGATACCAGATTTAATATACAAAATTAATTAATTATTTAATTAAAAACATTAATATTTAGACTTAAAATCACCTTAAGCATATTGTGTGAAGATCCAGTAATGTAGGGTTTAAAAAAATGTGGTTTGAAATAATACCATATTTTCAAATAAGAATTGACAGTAAATGATGCAGGGATTCAAGATAGGAGAATTGATTCAGAGACCAAGATGATAAAAAAAATTAATATATTTATTAAAATAGCAAGAAAATAAAAATACGATGCAACCAAAGGATAAATACAGCTAACATTATTAGCTCTAGAAGTAAATAAGCTATATACAAAATAAGAAGAAAATTACAAATTTTAATTCTTGAACAGGAGAGAGAATTATTCAATTCTGGATTGTGTGGATATATCTAGAAGGGAAAGATATTAATCTTCTACCTTCTCTCTTTCCTTCATATTTTTTCTTAGGACGAATGCTATTTTTGCTCCTTCCTCTTTATTGGATGCCACCAATGGGAAGGAACACAGCTTCACTTTTTCTCCTACATCTTTGAAAAGATCAATTATCTTTCTCTCTAACACTTATTGTTTGTTCGATGCTAACAAGTTGACTCTTTAACTCTGTCCTCTCTCTTTCAAAATATCATAGTTCTCTCTTTATCTTATTTTCTGTATTGTGATTTTATTACCTAAAGTTTAATTATACATAATATATTTTTTATTTTTTTATTTTTTGTAAAAATTTGAAGACTGGTTTTTGAAAATACTGGAATTCAAAAACCAGTTTTTTCAAAAATTGGATTTTGTATAAACCCTAATCATCAGATAACTTTGACATATTGAAATATCAAAGTTAAATAGAGCACTTAAGCTAATGTACTTAAATATTTCAAAGCTAATTTACTCAGCAGATATAGTGTTTCCAATGTTTTTCCCACCAAAAAATGGATCATCATTTTTGCACAGCAGTGGTAAATTTAAAATGTTTATCATACAAATACAGAGCCCCTTTAGATTAGCACTCTCAAATTCACAACCTGACATGATTTTTTTTGGGCCTATATTGCATTTAATATAATCTACAAGAGAATATAGAAGATATTCAGAAAAAACATAATTATTTTTCATGAAATATTTGAAAATCATATAAAATATTTTAACAAAATGTATTGAAATTCAACTACAGTAAAACATAATAGTTTTTATAAGTTTGAGTTGGAAGTTTTGTATCATTTAGTGAATGATATCACTGTATCAGACCTTAAAGGTAATACAAATCAGTGAATATCTTGTCAGTTAATTTCAGATTTTTTATATAAATCTGAAATTAATTGAATCAATTTGATGAAACATAAATTATGAAAAAATAAGTTGTAATTTATCAAATTATGGATTATTTCTTAAATCATCCTCCATAATTCATGATAAACAATATTCAGTTGGATAATATCAAGTTATAAAATACCATCATCATCATCTTAATCTGCATTTAGTGCAGCAAGTGATTCTCACACTTTCCTACATGCAAATCACATAATTTAAAATTTTTAGCACTTTAAATAACATTAAATCCAATTTTTGTTTTAAATCAATAAACAAATTTTCTTCTATTAATTTAAATTGATAAATAAATAATAATTTGGCATTAAGACTAAAGTATTTATATTTTGAAGATAGAAATTTTGCTAGTTTTGATTTTTTTAAAGTTTATGACCAGCTTATAAATTATTTGTGTTAAGAGCACTAACGAGCAGACCAAATAAATCCAAAAACAATATTTATTACATATCGGAGCACTTTCGGTGTACATGCCATCTTCAGCGTTTAATGGAAAAGAACCAATACAGTACATTCTATGTACTGTATCGGTTCTTTTCTGTTAAACGCTGAAGATGGCATACACGCCGAAAGTGCTCCGATGTGTAATAAATATTGTTTTTGGATTTATTTGGTCTGATCGTCAGTGCTGTTAACACAAAGAATTTGTAAGTTTAATACCGTGAAGAGCAGTTTGAACTTCCTTAGTGTTTATGACCAATATAATTATCACATAGTTCTCATATCATTCTCTATTATATTGAATACTTTGATCATCAGGTATCATTTTTAGCTAGCTGTCGCTTTGATCAGCTACATGCACAGACTTAGTTCTTCTGATCAATTAGATCAGTCATTCTAATATAATCAATTGACCAATTTCAGCTCTGCCACTATTTTCCCAGCATTCCAGTGTTATTTCCAACATGGCTGCTGAGAAATGAAAAACAAGCAATCTTTAACTGTCTATGGGTGCTATAAAAAAATATAATAGTTTTTTATTGTTGTGTATTTTGATGCACGAACTTGCAAGGTAGAGATGACAAGTCTTTCCACCAATTTCTGAAGGGTAAACAATTAAAAAAGAAATGGGAAGTTAATGGGAAGAAATGGGGTTATGGGAATGATATATAGCTTGATGAGTTCATCTTGTGTATGCAGTGCACATTTTCTCAAGATCAATTACTGCACTTTAGAAGGTTAGTAAACCCTACAAAATTTTATTAACTGAAATATAAGTTGCTGAACAATACATATATTGAGCATCTAAAAAACTTTTGAGAATTTGTGTCAGAGCTAACAAACAATGTCTCTCTACTTGGATTAAAAATAAAGTTATTTCACACTGAAACTCATTCATTTTTTATAAATCTCTATATTATATATTATAGAAAATTATTTACCAGTTGTTTTTGCAATTCTTCTTTCAGTCTGGATCCCTGACCATCATATATTTTTATAGGTCATTATCCTAATGTGTATTGTCTAAATATCAGTTTTCATGTTGGAGTATCACAACTTGATTAACAGGCATAGTGTTTTTGATCCCCACATATTTTTTTTAATTTACATAAAAGAAAATTAATATAACATCTATTAATTTAATGATGATATCATTGATTAATAAGTTTTAAACTTTGATTTACTGGATTTAAAATATAATTAATCAACCAATTAATCTGTAATCATCTGCTTAATTGGTAATCAGCCAATTTGCTTATCAATGCAACCTTAGTTTATTATAACCATAGACTGACAGAAACATTATGTTATTGGTTTATTAATATGATGTGTAAATGAGAGTTTAAAAGAAAATTGTTTCATCAACAAAGATCAGATTTAAGTTAACAATTCTGGCATTTAGTTTGTTATGAGGATATTATTGATCAATACTGTTTTATTCCATGTTGTACTGTTATAGCATGCGTTAGTAATGGCAGCTGATATGATAATGCAAAAGAAAATTTCTATGAAATAGAAAAATCAGTAATAATAAGATTTAGTCAAATATTATTAAAATATTTTTGTAAATAAAATGATGACTAACTTTAAAAAAATACGAGTTGCTTAATATCACTTAATTTTAACAGTAGACATCAACAATTAGGTGAGTGCAAAAAAAACAAAATGTTGAACAATTATTTAGGCCTACTTATTATAAAAATATGAAATAAGTTAAGTTCAAATATAAAAACAGCATGGGTGAGATGTTTTCAGTGTTATAGTCTCCTCCAAACATTTTAGCAAAAAATATTTAGTATTTTTTTATAATCTAAATTATAGAAGTGTGGAATTGCTGGATTAATCTAATAATTAAAACAGAAATAAGAATATTAATACAAAAGCCAATAAATACAAGCTCAATTTTTTAGGTAGAATAATTTATTATATTTATAAATAAACAAACTGAAATGCTTTCGGCTTGATTAAGCCCTCTTCAGCAGTTTTGTATACGTACATAAATAAAATATATGTATGCAAAAACTGCTGAAGAGGACTTAATCAAGCTGAAAGTACTCCTGTTGTTTATTTATAAATGTAATAAATTATTCTATCTAAATAAAAATTGTGTTTATATCTATTGCCTATAAAAAAAATAGAAAATGGTGTTTATTTTAAATTTTGTTTTTATCTCCAAAATTTTTTACATCTATGGTTAATATCTAAAGATCTGTGCTTATAAAATAATGGAATTATTTTATAACCACAGATCTATAGATAGTAATTGATTTATTGGAATATTACAAATAAATTTCAAATTTTAGAGAATGAATTTGACATTTAATGTTTTTAGCTTCTGAATATTATAAAATAACTCTATTAAATTATTCTTGCTGAAATCACTATTACTATTTGTTGCTATAATCAATAGTTTAAAATATTCAACTGCTTCTTCTCGGAGTTTACTTTAATCACTAGTTTAAATTATCATTATGTTTAACTGATGTTGATGAAATTATCTATATATATATATATATATTACAATAAGGCAATGATATTTTGATCTATTTTTCATTAACATAAAGGTTAAACTTTTTACACTGTTTCAATACCAGTAATAATGACATATAAGAAAAACAAATCCTTTTTTGATTTATAGAGAAATGATTTTGTTAAAACGATTTAAAAAAAATTAAAATTAGAATTTTTTTTATATCATTTATAAAAAGACTCAATAATGAATTATGTTTTCATGCTTATGGGATAAATAATTAATTAATATCTAATATCAGAATGATATCTAATGGTCAAGTTCTTGATTCCTTATATAATTAATATGATTTTCTAAATTATAATTTCTATTTGATATTAGCTGAAGGTACAGTTATAAATCAACCAGCACCTATGGAGATGCCTCCCATGAGTCAACAAATTCATGAACAGTCCATTCAAGATCCTTATTTACAAATGAATCCAAGGATGAGAAGCCCGAGATTTGGTAATGAACACTTGATGAGACCCATACAACCAGGATATTATGAAGGTGAGGAGCCAGTACCACAACGCCCTAGACTTTCTCTTCTTGGCAATGGACCAGGTACAGAGATTAATATTAATTTCATGCTTTTGACAAAGGATTTTTGATGATGAAATTTCTTGGGCAAATTTCTTTCCAGGTCCCCATTTTCCTCCTAATGAACTTCCTCCTCCCCCTCCTCCTCCACCATCAGGACAAGGACACTACTTACCACCTCCTGGAAGTATACATGAACAGGATATCAGAATTAGACCTAGTAATCCAGTCCTTCAAAAAAGTGAACTTAGTGATTTGGATAATCGTCAACTTCCTAGATCTCCAGTCAAAGCAAAATCATTTGAAGGCAAGGTTGGTGAATGGCGATCCTATAGAGAAGAATCTAGCAATCCAGAATTACATCCAAGAAAAGAAGGTGAAACTAATAATCATCATCCTCAGTTATGGTTAAAAGATCATGATAATCATGGACCTATTCCAAATGAAAGTGATTATTTTCAAATGAAAGAATTTGGTGATCTTCAAACTGGATATCCTCCACATTCAAGTCCACGTGGTAGTCTTCGTGGAAGAGTTCGTGGTCGTGGGTTACCTATGCCAAGAGGAGACAGTGATTTGAGATATGGTGGGCAATTAGACAATGACATGCTTATAGATCATGATGATCGTCTTCCACTGCCTAATGAAAGTGTAGATTTGTATGGACAAGCACACAAACGTCAGTGGGGTGAAGGACCCGGAAATAGTCCTCAGTTTCCTCTCGATCCTGATATGCCTCCGATGGAACCATTCCCTCCTCATGGTAGGGGTGGTCCTGGTTTCCATCAGGCATTTCCAAGAATGAGAGGACAGCGAGGAATAATGAGAGTTCGCCCAATATTTAGAGGAATAGCACCAAGAGGTGGAAGAGGTATGCGAGGTGGATATGTTGAGTGACATTGAAAATTATAATATAATTAATCAGCAACATATCTTAAAATTATTAAGGAATTCATAGTGAAGTGGATTCTATTAAAACTTCAGTTTATGAAACATTTCAAACAAATGTCAGGAAAGATGAAGTAAGAATTTATCTAAAATTCCTCAAATTCTAAAATCCAATTAGACTTCTCAGGTCCAGAAGCAACCACATTCCTATCATCCCAGAAACAGAAAATTTTGAAGAAGTATTTTTTCTGTGAAAATCTCTAATAAAATAAACTGTAAATTATTTGTTTAATGAAAATATTATTATTATTATTAATATTATTATTGAGCTATGTTTATAGTTCAAAATGTAAGTTTGCTCCATTAGTAATTAAGTTCTGCAAGAGCATTAAATAATGTAATTATTAATGAAAATTTCTCAGGAAGTTTGTAACTGTAAACAACTTTTACTGTCAAACTTCTTTTTGAACACTAAATGAAGATTGCGTTGTTCTGTTATTTTTACTTATCATACACCAGATTTCAAATTAATTTGCAATTAGAGATAATTTATATGAATCAGATACAAACATATTTTAGATCTATTTGAATTTTTCCAATCAATTTTGTATAGTTTCAATTACAAATGCATGCAGTTTACTAAGTGTTCAACATTATTCATTTTCTCATGATTTGACCTCCATTTATCACATCATCTAAAAATTTTTTATTTATGGTATGCTCATAAGCAACATACCATGTAAAATCATTGAGTTAATGTACAGAATGTTGTAATTTTGTGAAATGATCAGTATAATAAAAATCATTTCATATATTGTACAGTATAGAATTTTATATAAACTTTTATGATATGACAAAATATAAAAAATTACTACATAAAATATAGATTTCTATTGAAAATGGGCCTGGGATAAATAACCCATTTTTCTAAAATTTTCATCTATTTTAAGTTTATTCTCTATTTAAATTTTACTTAACATAAAAGATGTATTAGTGTTTTGATTTCTTTATATATTAGGTTTGTTTAATAAAATGTTTTAATCATTATTTGTTTTATAAAATAGTATATGATAACCACATATGATGACATAGATCTCATTGATAGAAAACTTTCATACTCATATAACATTTATCAATTTAAGAATTTTGAATATTTTGACTGATTTTTATACAGAATCAAATAAAAAAATTCAAATTTTTCTAAAAAGATATTATACAGTATTACAATGAATTTCAGATATAAAAAAAGATTATTACAACTACATTTGTGAATTGATTAGTGTTGTTAAATCTTAGACTTATTGAAATTACATATTTTGAAAATGAATTTATGAATTATTCTGAATATAATATTATTTTATAATAATAAAATAATATTAAAGTCAATCACATAATTAAATAATATTCAATTGCCACAAAAAATATAATATACAAATTATTTAATTGATTATCCATTTATTCGCTCACATATAGATTAGATTCGATTCTGATACATAGATTCTTAATTAAATTGGGAAGCTGAAAAATTAGTTTCCTAGACAATCTATAGAATATGTAAAACTCAAAATTACAAACAGTAGGCATACTTATATCATATATGATAGTCCTTGACTTACAATGCATTTGGTTCAAATTCCATCATAAGGATTCTAGGATCATAAGTCAGAATAGTCAGAAATTGGAAACATCCAAAAATCATGGATTGGCCATTATCAATCTATATTAAGGCAGTATACATTATTACAATACAAGTTAAATGTATACAAAACTATAGGAATCAGACACAAAAAATATATTTTTGATACATCAGACCACTCTGCATAGATTCATAAGCATATGAATTGGATTGACCAGTCACAGAATTTATTAATTACATCACCATCATAAATACAAGTGGTCATAAGTTGATGACATTATAACTCAAGGACTATCTGTATTCTATTATTTATTTAAAAAGGAAAGAAGTTGCATAAATGATTTTCCCATAAATGGACAAAAGTAAATACATTATAGCATCATTTTATTGATAAGAACATCATCTTTTATTCTGCATGGTCAAGCAGAACAAAAAGATAATGAACCATGAAATAAAGCAATATTATGAGAATTTTTTGTGAGCAATAAATTTTCTTCCATGTCATCTGAATCTTATCTCTGGCTCTTCTTCATTCATAACTCTTCAAATTATTTCATTATCAGGCACATTTTATGGTTGAATAAACTTTTATATGAATTAATTACTCAAGATCATCTTAATTTTCAAAACCTTCACAATCTGTTTAAATCATATGATATGTCATTATTAGTCAAAACATGTTTTTTTTTCTTTCCCCAGATTAATTTGCATCCCAGTCAAACCAACTCTGATAATCAGGAGTTTACATATATATTTCTCATTACAAAATTTTTATTACGCTTGTATTTCAGTACTTTTGATAAAAGTAGAAAAGTATTTCAATATTTCTTTTATTTGTTTATTAGACACAATTTTTAATGCAATGTAAGAATGAAATCACAATATTTCCAACATATGAAGATTAGATGAAGTGACAGAAATTATTTCATGATATTGTATTTGCCTTATGAAGACAAAGTCATTCAAATCAAGGTTTGTAATAATTAATTTTAAATTCTATTTATTTATTTATAATTTTTATATTTAATAAAAATTATAAGTAAATAATATATATTATATAAAATATGAATATTATAAAGTTTATTGTAAAAAAACTGATAAATTTTAATCATTATATTAAATCAAATGAAATTCTTTTCTTAGGTAGAGATTTATCAAGTATCAAACCTGTGATGGAAAGAATTACCATAAATGGATTCATTTACTGATAAAAAGAAATTATCATTTTGAACTTTAAAATGAATATATAATAATATAAAGCAGTTGATTTAAAATAAATTGCTGAAGTTTTTGTGGAATGATAACAAAATGCTGATTTACAAATATGAATGCTGTTTGAATTATGAATATTTGCACTTACGATTGTAAAGTTTCATTTTCGAATTTCAGAAAATTTCAAAAAATGTATAAAAAAAATTTTTTTAATTTTATATTAATTTTAAAATTTGACATTGGTTGTAGGGATAGCAGAATACTGTACAACCAATATCATGTACTGTCAAACCAATATCATGTTAGTTAACATATGGCCAGTGGCGTGTTATCCTATGGGCAAAAAAGGCAATTGCCTAAGGCCGCCATCAACAGGAGGCCCAAAGTCCCCAAATCAATATTTTATAAACTCATTTTTGTAGTAAAAAATCAGAAATTAATTGTGATAAAAAAATCATTACAAGAAAATTAAACAAATTCCATTTCTATTTAAGTAGAGCTAATGGTACCACATAAAAAACAGATTAGTTAATATTTTCAGAAACCACAAAATCTGTATACAGTTTTATTTGCAAATTGTTTTCAGTTAAACCAAAAAAATTATTAGTTATAGGATATAATGATTGGAAACATATTGTTAATATTTTAAGACAGCATGATGATTCTAAAAATCATAAAGAAATTATGTGTGTATATAAAGCGCTCGAAAAGTGTAGGAAGAATTGATTTAGAGTTGAGAAAAGCTTATGACAAACAATTTATTGTCGTGAGGTTCTAAAAAGAATTGTTGCGACTTGAAACTGTTAGCTTCATTAAGATTGGTATTTCGAGGGCATGTTAGTAGTGCAGGATATTTTATAAGTTGCTTAGCATACTTAGCTAATTTTGATATGTTTTTGAAAACCCACTTAAAAATTTATGATAAATGTATTAAAGAAGAGATGAATTATCTTTCTAATACCACATGTGACGAATTCATACATTTAATGACCGCTAACATAAAAAATACAATTATTAATGAAATCAAACAGGCTAAATACTTTTCACTTACTATTGACTCTACTCCCAAGATAAGTCATACAGATCAATTTAGAAAATATAACTTCAAAATTAATGGATTATGGTTTAGATATCCAAAACTGTCGAGGACATCTTATGACAGTGCAGCCAACTTATCCGAGATATACAACGGCTTACAAGCGAAGATTAAGAGCCATAGTAAAACTGCATTTTATATCCCTTATGCGGCTCATAGCCTAAATTTAGTGGGAAATTCTGCTGCTGAAGCTTGTCAAAAGCACTCCATTTCTTTATCCATTTTATTCAAACTTTATTTGTATTTTTCTCTTCTAAAAAGAAATGGTTATTTTAATGAAAGAAACTACAAAAGGAAATATAACATTAAAAAAAATTGTTCTTCAAGATGGTCCTCAAGAGTAGATGCAATTTTAGCTGTTAAGCTTAATATTTTGGCCATAAAAGGATCTTTATTTAAAATTTTTGAAGATTGCAATTAAAAACCTGTAACAAGATTAGAAAAAAAGCTATATGAAAACTTTGAAGATTTTGAAACAACACTTTTACTTTTTGTATGGAATGCAATTCTATAAAGATTGAATCCAATTAATAAAATTCTTCAAAATAAAAATTCTGATTTACACAATGCCGTAAATCTTTGAAAATCGTTATCTTTGTGCATATCAGAAGTAGCTACAGGGTGATTATAATTGAAGTGACAGTACTCATATATATTTGAGCCCGTTCTGGTTGATGGTATTTCGTTCAAACTTGGTGTATAGGTTATATGGACCATTGAGGAAAAGAAATATGCAATAAAAAATAATAGTGCAAATTTCGACTACCAGGTAAAAATATGACGCATAAAAAACAAGAAACCCAAATTAGAAGCATAAAC
>WUQG02003535.1:0-12230 GCA_011317285.2 Androctonus mauritanicus | reverse complement strand
AAAATGATTGACCGTCTGCCGGCAAAAGGGGGTATCACTATATTCAGGAAGACACTCTACAACCCTATTAAGTTTCAGAAAAATTGGCAGATTCCACTTGAGGACCTCTCCTTGTAAGATATCCTCTTGAAATTTTTAGAATGATATCTTATCATTGCTTATCTTATCAAGATAATGCAAACATATTTCTGTTTTTGGCAACTTTTTCCCAGAAAAAAATCCATTTTTAATGACTAAAAATGAATGTTCTTGATAGTAATATATAAAAAAACTTTAATTTGAGAAATATTCACAATTATTGTTATTTAGTTCAATTCTATATTTCATTTTACTTTTTATAAAAAACATTATTATAATGGAAAAGTTAGAAAGGTTTTCTTATAAAATACTTAATTTTCATTCATTTTTGATTATTTTTTCATTTTGTTTAAAAGAAATTTTCTGTTTTGCTCATTTGCACTATTCATTATCTATATCTTTAACTAAATCTTTTTTCCTCATTCTGATATTTCCTTATTATATCTTATATATTAATATTTAACAAAAAGAATGAAAGGTATTTAATATAAGGTTCACACAGCTGTACTCAAGAGCAACTGAAAATGAATATTGCACCCATTTGCTTTGTAAGCTTTTGTTATTTTTTTTATCACATATTTCCTTTAATTCACACAATAGAATTACAATAATATCTAATTACTATATAAACAATAAATACTGTTTGATATTTTAAGTATATTTTAATTTATGAACAATTTATTGCCAACTTTCCATCCTGATATATATACATACAATTAAGAATTTGATCTTGAAATAACAGGACTTGAAGGATATGCAAAGAATTTATCCATTGTATTAATAGCAGTAAAATTTTAGACATTTTACAAAAGCCATTCAGATATTTTTAAAATTTTATATTTTTCTATGCAAATTATGAATAAAATTGATATTTGCATCATGAATTTTGTGCATGATGTAAATATCAATTTTATATACACCCAGATCGCAAATTAAAGTTATTTTGATTTGCATTTTTTCAAAGTTGCATGTTAAAATAATTAAGACAACATTCTGCTTTGAGTGTAAAATTCTATATCTGCATTGTTCTGGGAATCATTTTTCTTTTGATAACAGCAGCACATTATGTGATTGGATTGCTGTTCTCAATACATTTATACATACATAATTTTGGTGTCACATGTAAATACAAACAAAACCAATTTATCTTGATATTTGCCATTTTAAGCAAACTGTACAATTACCAAGCACTATGGCAGGAGAACTTTCTAAATATAAACAGCTTTATTGGAAGTAGTGCTTTCGATTTCTTACAAATCATCTTCAGCTTCCTTTAATCGAACGGATTTAAAACAAAATTCTTTTAGTAGCTATTTTTAAAGAATTTTGTTTTAAATCCGTTCGATTAAAGGAAGCTGAAGATGATTTGTAAGAAATTGAAAGCGCTACTTCCAATAAAGTTGTTTATATTTAGAAAGTTCTCCTGCCATAGTACTTGGTAATTGTACTGTATTAACTTTTGGTAGTGTAAGTCTTTGTTTTTGGTTTTGATTATTTATAGTGTATTTTACTTTTTAACTAGTTTTCTTATAAATATATTTATTTTTTCCTGCAGTTTTGTTGTTTTTATTTACATAGCGATTTTTCCGGATTTACCTCAATGACCCTGTATATGGAGATGTGTTAACAGAACACCAGTACCAAAATTGGTTTGCAAAATTTCGTTCTGACAATTTTGATATTAAAGATGCACCATGTTCTGGAAGGTCAGTTGAAGCTGATGAAGACAAAATAAAGATATTAATCGAAGCAAAGTTCTGAATAACAACACAAGAAATTGCTATGAGATTGAATTTGTCAAATTCGACCATTCATGACCATATGAAACAACTTGGTTTCATTTCAAAGCTCGATATTTGGGTTCCACATATTCTCAAGAAAATAGATTTGTTCCATCACATTGACATCTGCGATTTGCTGCTCAAATGTCAAAAAAATGATCCATTTCTGAAGCAAATCATAACTGGTGATTGGAAAATGGACTGTTTTCAATAATGTTAAATGCAAGAGATCATCATGCAGAATAGATAAGCCCGCTCAAAGCACTTCAAACGCAGATATTCATCAAAAATAAGTGATGCTCTCTGTTTGGTGGGATTCAATGGAATCATTTTTATGAACTTCCACCAGACAATTCCACAATTAATTCATAAGTGTACTGCCACTAATTGGACAAATTGAGTGAGTCCATCAAACAGAAGAGACCAGAATTGATTAACAGAAAAGGTGTAGTGTTTCACTATGATAATGCCCAATTTCATACAAGTTTGATGACTCTCCAGAAGCTTTTGCAGTTTGGATGGGATGTATTACTACATCCATCATATTCACCAGATCTGGCATCTACCAATTATTACTTGTTCTGGTCTTTTCAAAATTCTTTAAATGACAAAACATTTAGTTCAAATGAGGATGTC
The DNA here is from genome assembly GCA_011317285.2 of Androctonus mauritanicus. Lineage (NCBI taxonomy): Eukaryota > Metazoa > Arthropoda > Arachnida > Scorpiones > Buthidae > Androctonus > Androctonus mauritanicus. The sequence continues at coordinate 9,735 of WUQG02003535.1, read as the reverse complement.
AAAAATCACTTGATTCAGTTTTTTGCAAGCAAAGATGGCAAAATGTGTTGGACCAAAATGATCAATATATAATTGAATAAAATATTTATATTCTATAAAAAAAATTGTCATTCATTTTCGTGAAAAAAAAAATATATTACTTTCTGAGCAACCCTATATTAACAATAGAAGACAAAAATACAAATATTATGAATTTATTCTGCATGAACAACAACAGATTACTCCACAAAAGATAATTTGATATATGATGATTTTGCAGAATTATCATATGTCAAATATAATTTTAAAGTTATTAGTAATTAATAAATCATTTTTAGACTGACAGACAAAATCAGCAATACTTTGTCTTACAGTTAATTCAGTTATGTTAGTTTCAGGTCATTTATTTATTACAGAAACAATTTGTCATTTTGATAATTAGTACATGCAATTCAAATCATCATGATAAATTACTTCAGGAAGTAAATCAAAAATATAATTGATCTTGACATGTACAATTCTACTATGATGTAATGTATTTTCTTTCAGTTCTAAATAATTTATAATCTATAATGTTTGGATTCACTTGAATTTGTTATATCTAAAGTTTTGCAAATATAAAAATACCATAATTGAATTCAAATAAGTTAATAATACTGGAATTTGTATGAGCTTATAAAGATTGAGCATTATAATGTAATTAATATATTTAAGCTGATCATTTTCTGTTTGTGCCAATAAACAAGAAAAAAATTTAACTAAAAATTATAATTTTAATGTTTTATTTTCATATTTATATATTTATCAAATTAGCAGGTTCATTGTTTTCTTAATTAACAATAACATGTTTTTTAAAACTTAATTTTATTATCTACATGCCATCCATATTGAGCTAGAAGTAAAGAATTTGAGTAGCAAAATGTTATTGTCAGACATCAGCTCGATAGTACTGATTTGACATATTTTGAACCTGCTTTTCAAACAGTGTTAACAAATGTAGTCAATTTTGCATGAAATTTTCAAAAATAAAAACTTCCATCTTGAAAAATTGAATGGATTTTAAAATCCAGGATATTTACTGATAAGGGACCATGCACAAAAATGAGAACTGTCCTAGAAAAACAGGATGAATGGTCACCCTATTTAATTTTCATTCCTATATTCCATACAACATAATGTGATATTCTCTTAATTATGTTGACAGTTTTTAACAATTATATTATGTGATTTGATTCTGAATATTTCATTTTTATCTCTTATTAAATAAGTTTACTTTTTTATGTTATTGATATATGGGGTCTGGGATAGGTGCCCTACTTGCCGAAGACTAAGGAGTACCATTGTCAAATGTAATCCAAATAGCTGATATCACATAAATTTCAATAAATTAAAAATCTTGCTTCTTGAAAATAGGATGATTTTTAAAATCAGGACATTTTCTAACACAGAATAATATATCAAAATCTAAGATGAATCTATACAATCTTCTTGAATTCAAATTTGTAGTTTGATTGCAGCACAATAGGTCTATGTTGTTATTTATTTTAAATCTAGATTAACTTATCTATATAATCTTCTTTTGATATAATTTTTTAAACTGTTCTCTTTCTTTTCTAATCAGTGATTGACTGTTCTTAACCTAAATAAATTTTTTAACCTACTTTTTTAATTTATTAAAATCATTAAATATTTTAATAGCAGTATCAAATAATTGTTTATAAAAATTCTTTTTTCACTAGTAATTTTTATAAAGTCAGCAAATAATGATTTTTAATTTATATAACATGCTTTGCTTAACAGTAGATATAATTAATTTTGAGTGTTAATATTGTATGTTTAGATCAGGGGTGTCAAACTGGTGGGCCGCATGCGGCCCTCGATGTGATTTTTTGTGGCTCCCAACGCTCTTAACTAAAATGAAAATGAGAACAATAGCCTATGTTATGAGATAATAGGAAGTAACTCTCGTTTCGTAACTATATCATATACTATGATGCGCTAGTTTGATTTTAATGAAATGTAATTGCACAAGTTTTTTTCGATTAGCCTTATGGGATGTAATACGTACAGATGTCACTGATATTTCAGATTAGTGACACAAATTAAGTGCTTTTCTGCCAGAACTACATCGTTTTGTGTGAAATTACTTACCAAAAAACGAAACTAAGAACCGGAATTTTTTTGGATAGCCAAACACAATAATCAAGTTCCAAACAATCCCTTTTTGAAGGATCTGTATAAAGGACACGCTAACGGGCTTGTTAAAAGATTTATTTGTTGTGTTATTAACTTATCTAAAAAATGTAAGTAGTTATGGATATTTAAATTTATAAAATTTTAATGAAAGCTTTAGTTTTTGGTACAGAAAATGTGACTTTTAATGCTCAATAGAAAATTAAAAATTGAAGAGAGGAATTAAATTAAAAAAACATATAATTCAAACAATTATGACATATTATATATTTTTATAATATGTTCATTTGATTACACAGTATTTTTAATTATCCTATCTACATTTCTGAATTATTACTCCAAAATGTAATTTAAAAAAAAATTTAAATGTGATGTGGCCTGCAGTCATCTTACAGCCCTTGAATTAAAATGAGTGTGACATGCCTGTTGTACACAATCCATTTCTCATCACCAGCTATCAGTTGTTTCAAAAAAGAATCATTTTCCTCATGTTTAATGAGCATATAACAAATGTTTATGTGCACCATCAAATGAACTTCTTTGAGTTCATGAGGAACCCAACTATCGAGCTTGCTTATGTATCCCAGCTTCTTTAGGTGGTCACGAACATTTGAATGATGGATATTTAACATCTCTGCAATCTCTCATGTCATGTAATGTGGGTTTGACTCATTTAATGTCTTAACTTTGTCTTCGTTGACTTTGGTGGGCCTCCTTGACTGAGGAGTGTTGCTAAGATCAAAATCACCTGCACAAAAATTTGTGAACCATCTTTGACACTAACATTCTTGTAGAGTATTGTCACCGTAAAATTCATGCAACTTTGCACAAGCTTGTCACGTGTTCTTCCCTTTACAGAAGTAAAACAATAAAATATGGCAAAAATGAACAGTTTGGTCTTCCATCTTAATCTTACCCTTGTTATATAACTTCCAAAATTCAAAAAACAATTGAGAGTTTTGGTTTAAAATACAGCTTGAACTGTCAACTGTCTAATGAAATAACAACAACATAGATGCAAATGATTCTAGTTCCTCAAAAATAAACTGCCACCATCTGTTGAACAAAATAATATTGAACTGCCATTTTATCTGTTGAACAAAATATGTCTTGACTTTTCTGACAACCCAATATATAGCAACTTTACAGTGACTAGTAATGTTAATAATAGTAACATTAAATACTATTATTGTAAGTGTCATAACTTTACTAAAATATATGACTGTATTATAACTAATTTTATTTATTTATTTTTGGAAAATTGCATGACTTTAAATTGTGTAAGTCAGGGAATGTATATATATCCTTAAACTTGAAAATTTATTAATTATAAATAATTGATAAATTTCTATTCATTTCATGTTGGATTCTAGTTGTTTCAAAGTAATGCTATAATAAATTTTAGATATACTGATTTAGCTCTTATAATTAATCATTTGCATTGATATTATTTAAGTATTTTAATTTTGTCTTAATCTATTATATATTTATTTTCAGTTGGAAGAGAAAGAAGATTCATTAACGAAAAGCATAAGATTGACAAGTGCCCTCATTTTGAGAAATTTAGTTGAAAGTTGTGCACTTGCAAGAAGGTAAGATGATTGTTTATTTTAGATTGTTTAAACATGTTGCTGTATATTTAATTTTCATTGTAATTTGCTTAAATTTGTTAATAAGAAAAATTAAATTGTGGACAACATAAGCAATGTTTGTGGATAGCTTAAAGTACAAATTGTATATATCTACATACATATGCTATTTTTATTAATTTATGCTCTTTATCATATGCTTTTCAAAATATAATTTCTCATCTACCAAGTCCATCTTTATATAATTTATAATAGAGATTTTATATTAGTATACATTATGTTTTGATTGTCATCAAAAACCAACAGGAAATTTAGGTTTATTTTATATAGTATTGTTTAGCATATTACATATAGTAATATATTAAACAATACTATATAAAAGCATGACATTTAAACTCATATTAAACATATAGGGCCAGTTGTATAAACAAAGACTAATTTAAACCGGGACTAAGCAAGAAATTTGCTTTAGCCTGTGCTGAGTCTAAATTTGTCTTGTTTAAACTAAGATTAAGTATTGGTCTAAGGCTTAGACCAATACTTAGTCTTAATTTAAATAAGACAAATTTAGATTTGGCGCAAGCAGAATAAAGCTAAAGCAAGTTTCTTGCTTAGTCCCGGTTTAAATTAGTCTTCATTTATACAACCAGCCCATAGTATTGTTTAACATGAGCATATTACATTATTCTTTTTTTTATCCAACCTTTGTGAAAGCAAAAATAAATTGATGTAATATTAAGTGGCATATCGTTTTAAAATATTTTTTTGTGGTTATAGCAAAAATATTTTTGAAATATGCTATACCCATAGAATTAGAATAGCACAAAATTGTTCTATGAAACTGCCTTGGAAAACTATTGTTCAGTCATTGATATTCTATTAAAATCACCATTTTTTACCTATTTGAAATATAATGATTTTAGGTTATTTATTGAATATATTTTCCATGATTGTTTTTTGTTTGTTTGTTTTTTGTCAGTTTTCATAATTGAAGAAGAATATCATTAGTAATGAAGGAAATGTTGAATACATGTGTAATTAATCCTATTACTGTTGCAGTGATTGAAGTTCAAATAATTTTTTTTAACATCATTGTATTTTATGTACCAGAAGAGTTTTACAAACAAAATTTGCAGCCTGAAAAATTACTTAAAATAAGGAGTTAAATTCCAGAATTGAATATTGTGATGTTTATAAAAGTTTTTATATATGATCAAAACCAATCAACTGCTCTTCAGCTGACATCAGTATAAATAAAACTCCGATCAATTTGTTCATTATAATTTGAAAAATTCATAGTATTTTATTATTCCCTAAGAAAATTAAATTGCATGAATCTAATATTTTACGAATTTAATATGTTTTATTAGTTTATATTACAAATTTGGTAAGAGCACTTTGAGCAACAGCTTAAACATACAAAAAACAATTTTATTCAGATAACGTTTTCAGTACAATTGTATCCTCTTCAGTATAACAAACTATAATATACAAATAAAGGAATTTCGAACATGGAACAAAATTCATGTTCCATTTGAAATTCTTTTATTTGTATATTATAGTTTGTTAGACTGAAGAGGATACAACTGTATCAAAAACGTTATCTGAATAAAATTGTTTTTTGTATGTTTAAGCTGCTGCTCAAAGTACTCTTAGTTTTATTTATAGTTTTTATATAAGAAAATTTTTAGTATTTTTATTTTATAACTTACATATTCATACTACAAAGATATTATTTCATGTATCATTTATTCTTTTCAGTGATGTACTAATATTACACAATAGGATAGTAAAAGTATTAATTAACAATAGAACTGAATTAATTTGATTTTGATTCTGTTAAAGAAAAGTAATATTTAATAATGCTTATTTCTATATAATAATAAAGAAACATACTACCTGCTTACATATGTCATAAAAAATACATTAGTTGAAGATTTAATCTCGCAAAAAGTATACATAACAAGATTAGAAAACATTTTTGGTCAATAGGCTCTATCTTCAGCTTAAGTTTTAGAATACAGATTTGATCTTTAATGATAGTGTTTAAATACAAATAAACAATATCATCAAAAATATATATAAGTTGAAAATTTTATATTTTCAACTCATATATTTGGATTTGTTTTTATGTACAATAAAATAAGTTTATTAATAAACTTTAATGAAAAGCACTTTCAGTATATACTCTCATCAGTTCAAATTTTATAATTTAAAATTAATCGTTTCAGACATATGTATAAGAACACATAATAGTTATTTAAATAACAATTGTATAGATTTTAAACATCATAATTTTTTAATTACATAATTAACATATCATTATCTTCATTAAATATATTATTTAATGAATTTATAATTTTATAATAATAATAATTAAGTCCTTTATGTAAACATTATCTCCATGTTTTGTTTAATGTCATTAGAACTGAATTTGTTAATTGACATAACTGCAGTTTTCATTTTATCTAAAATATGTAGTTTCTCTAATTTTTCCTTTTATCAGATTTTCTTTAATTTGTACAATTTTGCATCATTCCATTAATTGCATTAAATAAGTTATATTGTTTCATTTTTGTAATTCACTTAAATGGAACTCATACACATGCGTCAAATGTAATATTTAACTTATTATGTTCTTTTTTAAATATCATGATAATGATGTAAGCTATAAAAATTTTTGATAAAAAAAAAGAAAGGAACTTTATTTGAAATATATTTATTCTATAGTATATATATTTAGTTTACTTCTAGAAAGATTGCTACCATCTGATGATGTAGCATTTAAATCAGTCATGACAAAGAAATGTTGCTTAGGTCTTCCTATTAATCAATGGTGTTTAATGGTAGTTAACAGAAAGCTAACTTAATTTTTACTGTTGATTTACTTCTTAAATGCTTAAAAGATAGTAAAAAATGTTTTTAAATCTGATGATTGATTTATTTTTTATTCAAATGCATATCTCATATTCTAATATTAAAATAATTAATTTTTATTGAATTATTTTCATTGATTTTATTTTATTTATTATGCTATAGATGTAAATATTTTTACTTTTTTATATGAAGTGATGAAAATATTTTTCACAAAATTTGATAATCCTAAAAATGACTATTATTAAAATACATTCTGAAAAGAATTGTTTGTGTTAACAAACAACTTTCATTATCAATCGGAAATGAATTGCCAGTTTATCAAAATTATCAGTATTCAATTATTTGAAATTTTCTCTCTTTTCTTAAGTAGTATACTATTCAGTTGACTTTCCTATTGGTATAGATACAAAACTATAATAGTATATATAGTTTTGTATCTATACCAATTGTTTCAGTAATGCATTCTCTAATTCTTTTTATTGATGATAAAGATCCTTCATTACCTTTATTTTTTTAATATTGATGTGCATGGCAAATAATCTCTTCTTTACTGATGAATTAAATAGCCATCTAGTAAATTAGTATTCACACAGTTCAAAAGATAGTGGCATCAAAACTAATAGAAAACAGAAGTTATATAATTCTTTTGTTACTGACAAGATTATTTGATAAGTATTCATTCCTCATTGATTAAAAATGAGAGCCTCTCTTAGTATATAAATTATACTAAGAGAGGCTTCTTTTATGTGAATTATAAGCTAGAAAGACTTGAATGTCCTCATTTCCTAACTGTAAATTAAAAGCATCACAAATTTAGTTTACAATTTTTAACAGTTAAAAATAGTTTTACAGAATTCCTTTAATTTTAAACTAGTATTGCTATAATTCTTAGTCTAAACTAATATTGCTTAAATAGCATAAATTTTTTATCAGGCAAAACTAGAAAAGACTGCATTTGAATTATTCCATAAAATAATTTATGAAACATTAGGACTGTTAGCAATAATAGTAAATGTACAGTCATATGTAAAGTTGTTGGCTCAAGTCAGCTCAATCAAAAAAGCTTTAGTATTTTTATAAATGAACAAATGACCAAAACTTGAACTTTTTTTCTGTGAAGCACATGCATTGAAATAGAAATGAGAAAATTTTTAATGTTTATTTTTATTAAGTAGTAAAGTTGTTATAATTTTAACAACATATATGGGATGACCAATTCGGTAGAAAATTCCAGGACATCACAATATCAAATCACAGCACTAATCAAGTCCACTTTGCTTCATATATATCACTCACGATCAAACAAAAAACTAGCACTTCAGCAAAGAGATAATTTATTACAGTATAAATTATCTCTTTGCTGAAGTGCTAGTTTTTTGTTTGATTGTGAGTAATATCAAATCAGTTTTCTAATACTATATTCACAATTAAGTTATTGTAGAAACAGTCTAGAAAGACTTGAATGTCCTCATTTCCTAACTGTTGACAGGTGAAGAATAATCAATTTGTGATCTTTGGAACTGTGAACTTAGATTAGCATATGCTTCAAAGTATCTGTCTTATCAGATAGTTGTGTTTTAAGCTTAATTTTTCTTTTATGTGAATTATAAGCTTTTACCACATTCTATGGATTAAAACGTTTTTAATGAAATTAATAATAATGTTATTGTTGTTTGGTTTTATCAATTATTCTTTTAAACTTTTTGACTTATTATTAAATATTATATACAGTGGTACCTCGACTTACAAGTTTAATTCATTCCATGACGGAGCTCGTAACTTGAATTACTCGTATGTCAAATCAATTTTCCCCATTGAAACAAATTGAAATGCCATTAATCCGTTCCGAACCCCCAAAATACCACATTTTTTATTAGTTGTTTTTAAAGAAGAAAAAATGTGCTTATAAATAACGAATACTGTATAAAAACACAATACAATAGAATGTACTGCAAGAAACTGGTTTTATTACATGTAATATATAGCATTTACCGTTGAGAACAGCGACTTGAAGGTATTAGAGAGAAATATAACAGTTGAGTTGGTATATATCTCTTTAATACAGTACTGTGAAATTTTATCACAATTCTGTAAATTAATTTTATTACATTACTTAACAAAGGTCTCTCATGCACTGTTAATCCCTAGAATTCTAGAACCCCCTATAATTTGAGAAAGATTTAGTGCCGCAAGGCCTAATTGTTTTTTATCCATATTTTATTTTCTAAAAATATGAAAGTGCTAAAAAAAATTCTAATCTGTCGGAGAGGTATACAGTATTAATACGTATATTGTATTTTGCTGTTAATTTTTTTCTGCATTAGTTTTTATTTTATTTTAAGTGGCAGTTAAGGGATTAACAAAGGTCTATCACAGGGGCAAAGATGCTCCAGATCATGGATCATCTTTGCTCCAGGCAGCACTTACTTTGCTGCTAGCCACTGCTTGCAACTCGAAGCAAGAGAGACTGCTCATATCTCAAAATACTCTTAAGTCGAGGTACCACTGTACTATTATGAATAGCTTAGTAATGTTAAACAAATGCAGATTGCCATTTATATCTTATAAAGGGACCACTGAAATTCCATCCAAAAGGGGAAGCTAAATCTCAAATATTTATTTCTCTACCATTTAAGTGTTTCATACTGAAAAAAATATCCCTTCACATATTGGTTGAAAAATTTTTCTCAAAAGAGGAAATCATAAAAATGGCTGTTTCCCAAATTTGATAGATTTCTAATGTTAGTCCTATTTTGATAAAAATCAGTATATTGGTGTTTTGGGCTATACATTATCAATCTGATAGTTTTTCATCTTCAAAATGATAAATCCAATATGACAGCTTGAAATTCAACGAATATTTTGATTTAAACAAATCTTATTGTGTTTTCAGTTGGATGACTATCTAAAAATACTATGGCTTTCCATCCAGTGCTGTCCTTCAATATGTATTTTCTGTAGCTTTTTGTGTTTATTACCTGGTCTTGTATCGCTATTATGAACCCTTCTGTTTTTGTAAATAGATCCTCTCTTACTAATTAGCTGTTTGACGCTTTGGTGTCTATAAAGTGTTTCTGAAGGTCATTTGGGTGTCTGC
>WUQG02003524.1:0-12230 GCA_011317285.2 Androctonus mauritanicus | reverse complement strand
ACATCAGTGATGTTTCCTTATATAAATATTAGTATGGATGCGTATAATAATAATAAATCATAAGTTTCATTTCAAATTGCTTTATTACATTATAAACGATAGTGCTCGACTTTCATTTGAATATTTCGTTGCATTGGATACGGTGCAACAGAATCACCCGATAAGCAAATCACGTTGCACAGTGCTGTCGTAACTAATCGGTCTCGAATCAAGTATTGACCGATAACTGAACATACACCGTTGAGGTGAAAACCTCATTGAACAGAGCTGTACATATTTCATTTGCTGATTTGTTTCTTTAATTACATCTATCTATTATAAACTTTTATAATTGTTGTTTTCTTGATAATAAAGAGCCAGTTAAGAATTTGATATATATATCCAAATCTAATATATAAATATAATATATATATTCCCAAATCTAATTTCAGATACATATATATATATATATACATACATATATATATATGTATCTGAAATTAGATTTGGGAATTTGTAGATACCCAACTGACATAATTTTTGACTTATGCTTCCCAGTCCCACCTATTATGTAACTCTGGGCTATTACTATATAGCAAAAAAATAAATAATTACAAAATAGTAATTTCTCATTAAAAAATGCTTTGTACAATAATCCATTTCAATTTTGATAAAAAAATAAAATAAAATAAAAAATTTAAAAAAAAGATGAAACTCAAATCCACATCCTATCAATCAATAATTGAAAACCTAATGCACAGTGTTATGATAGCACTCATAAAAATGCTATTACAAATTGGTATATAATTAATATAGAAAACTTTAAACCCCCCTTTTCCTGGGAAAACTTGAGAGTTGCATCATATTACTTTATCATAGGTTTGTGGGAGGTTAGTACTACAACATATAAAAAAATTAGCAAAATTGGAGGGGGCCATGGTTGGCACACTGGTAAGTCAATGTGATAGTAAGTTAAGGAATGTATGTATAATATAAAAACTAATTATTAGACAAATGATTATGCAAATGTAGTAGATCTTTTGAAAGTTATTACTTAAGTCCAATGCACTCAGAAGCCAGCCTGTAATGAGATCCAAACTGATTTCCAAGTGCATTGGCACTATGGATTTGTATTACTCATTCTCTAAGAAATCAAACAATTTCTTTGTTTTTATATCAGAGGTAGAGATATTAAGTTAATTTATTCTTTAATTATCCTAATACCTTCACCTCCAATACAAAACCAGAGTAATCAGCTGATTATTGTTACTAATTTGTTTTGGCTTTATTTTCTTGTTTTAAAGCAAATTATTAACACTACTTAAAAGCTTGCTAACTTCTTAATCCCTACACTTAGTATTTTTTCTGACTATATTATTTCTAATTTTGTGTTTTGTGACAGTATTATATTTAAATTGTAAATTATTTCTGAGTTTCAGAAGACTTGGCAAAGTTGAATTCTATATTATTCTAGAATAATTCACTAAATTTTGAGATTTTGAAATTAGATAATATTACAGAATCAGAAAAGTTTCCCTTACATTCAGAATTTTTTACATTAAAAAACATAGATGAAACAGTTTGAAAAATAAAATTCACTACATTATAATAGTTTCATAAAAATTTTGTTTAATCAAATATTCAGATTATACTTCACGACTGTTTACTATAACTTCTTTAAAAATAATAAATAGCGTATTATTTAAATTTAAAAAATATTAATTGATCTACATACCTTATGAACTTCACTAAAACCTCCCTTTCCCAATAATGTTAACAAAAGATACCTTTCATTCAGCACTAAATGATTATTAAACCTAAAAATAAAATCAAGTAGTTAAAAAGAATTACTTTAATTATGCAACATGCTTTAAAAAATTTAATTTGTCATAACAACTTTTGTTTAACTAAAATTGCTGACAATTGAAAATGTCAGAGCAATTATCTATTTCATAATATAAGAATATTAAAAAAATATAACCAGCTGACAAAATAATTAAAATTTAATCAATCAAAAATCAAAATCATTAGTTTTAATTATGCTTTCAATCAATATAGTTTGATTTTAAATTAATAAAAGAATAAAAATTAATAGTAATGACTGTTAAATCCTTACAAGTAATTTTCATGGTTTATTAATTTAATAAATATCATGATGCAATATCCAAATCAATAAAGAGATAAGCTAAAAAAAATAATTTCTATATAAAATTATTTTTACTAAAAACCAATTTTATATAGAAATTATATAACTAGTAAATACTGAAAAGTATCAGAGAAATATTTTGTAATATTAATTCAATAATATAAAAAGAGTATGTATATGTTGTTATTTTTGTAATATATAGATTAAATATAAGAAAATATCCAAATAATTATATGTATATTTTCATTCAAAATATACTTTAAAGCTCTTAAAAATAATTTTTAAGCAATTAATTGACAAATTAATTTCCAAAAAATTCAAAAACTTTTAGCATTCTTTTTCTTAGAAGTTATAAAATTTTTTCTCACTATTAAATTTTAGAAAAATAAAAATTTAAACATTAAGACACTGATTGACGAAATGCATTTCTTCCTGATTTTACATGTGTTTTTATTGTCAAATAAAGTTGTTTAATCATTAATCTACTAGCAGTTCTTAATCTCCACTCTTTGGTTGAAACAACAAATGTTCAAATCACAGAATATATAAACACCTTGTTCTTAATTTAACTATATATCAGAAAACAAGCTCTTTAAGCAAGTAATTAACTTTGTTTTTATTGCGGTATAATGTTTTCAGACCATTATATTGGTCCCTCCTCAGTACCATAGTCTATTAACAAAGGAACAAACTAAATAGAATAAATCTTAAAATTGTTCTTGAACATTAGGAATTGTAAAATTCCTTTACAAGCTTTTAAATTCCTGAATCAGAATTTAGAAGCTTGTAAAGGAATTATACAATTCCCAATGTTCAAGAACAATTTTAAAATTTATTCTATTTAGTTTGTTCCTTTGTTAATAGACTATGGTACTGAGGAGGGACCAATATAATGATCTGAAAACATTATACCGCAATAAAAACAAAGTTAATTACTTGCTTAAAGAGCTTGTTTTCTGATATACAATAAATGTTAAAAAAAAAAAAAACACATTTGTTGTTTCAACCAAAACATTCATTGTTAAACCAAAGAATTAACAGGTAATAACCTATTAACATATATAAGTTTTTTCAACTTGTGTTCAAACATTAAATTAAGAACTTAAAGTTTTTTTTATTTAATTTTCTGAATTAAATGAGCTATATGTAATATTTACATTAACCATCAATAATCCAATTTGCTATCACAGTGATATCAAATCAGATTAAAACTGCCAGTTTGTTATTATTATAGTTAACTATAATAATAACAAACAATAATAGAACTGCCAGTTTGTATTTACAAAGTTAGTCCTAAAAATATTAAGATAAAGTATATTAATTTTTTAAAATAAAAAATGATATCTAGCTTGGTTGCTCATAGATTTGTTAAATGTAACATAATAGATACTGTTTACATTTTTTTAAAATTATTGCGTGGTATAAAATCAAATTTTGATGAATGAATTTTATGTTAAAGACTCAAATTCAGTAGCAAACAAACTTATTATCCTAAAAGAGAGATAATAGTCTCTTCAGCTGATATGCAACCTTCTTCAGCTTTCAATACATAAGATAGAATATCTTAGTGTAATAAATTTATATTTTCTCTGATACTGAACTCTGACTGTATAGGACAGGGATTGATGAACCTGGCATAGATTTCTTGTATAAGTTTTCCAAAGAGTGAATTCCTACTTTGATCTCTGACTACAAAACCATTAGATATATTTTCATTCAACAATTTGTTCAAATATTTTATGTACTGCATAGTTTAATTAATATATTGTTCATGGACAATATATTAATTAAACTATGCAATATATTTGGGAGTTAAAGTCCTCAACTGAATTTATAGATGAATTGTTTGAGTTAGGGCTGTTACCAGATAAAAACATTGAAGTATATAACTTTGCATCTCTTTACTTGAGTGTAACCATTGAACTCTATGGACTACTATTAGCTAATGTACCAGAGAAAGAAACAGACCGTAATGCACTTAGGATATATATTATATGCTTATGCATCAGTCATATTTTACTTTTAATAAAAAATACTACCTACAAAATAAAGAAGTCCTTAAAAGAAGTTCTCTTGCTGGAGTCTTAGCGGAGTTGGTAATTAAACAAAAGAAAAAAGCATTATAGAAGACTGAGAAAGAAGTTAATTATATAGATTGTTATGTAGATGACATCATCATCATTAAAGATGGTCCATTGGACAAGCTACATATAGAGCAAAAGGTGAGTGACAAGAATTTAGGATTAAACCTAAAAGAAGAAAGAAGATTGACATAACAAATTTCATATTTAGATTATTTAAAAGGATTATACGACAGAAGTCTATAGAAAGACTACTTATGTTTGATTATTCTGAAATTAAAAAGCAGATACACAGAAGCCTGAACAACAAATCAAATACACTTAACAACCAAATATGTATAAAAAAAAAAAAAATTACAGAGTAATGGATGCACACACCAATAATACATTTAAAGAAAGATATAGGAAAAAAAGCAGGCATCAACCTGGCATTTAACAGAAGAAATATTGTTAAATTTGTCATAATCAGAAATGATAAAGATCCGATAGATCAAGGCAAGAAACCATATGTGATCCCATTAAAAAACAATGATTAAAAAATGGAAAAGAAATATATATGATGCACATCTAGAGCATTTGACATAAGACTGAAAAGAATGTGTTAATGACATCCATTTAAACACATAAAAAACAGCTTTATCACAAAAAATGAATGTATATAATGTGGAAGTCAAATGTCAAAAAGCAAAAATAGTAAAAGTAATAGAAGATCCCAAAAAAGATAGAATTATGGAGAATTTGACAATATATAAAAAAGAAAAAAAAGGGTTCAAATATTATACATTAGATCGCTGTATGGTCCTACCACCTCCATGTGGAGATGGTACAATCAATGTGAAAGAAATATATTATAGCTTCCTAGTTAGAAGATACCTACATTTACCATTTTATATATCATAGATCAGTGGCATTCAACCTTTTTTACTATGCAAGCTACTTTTCTATATTAAGTTATTTGGTGATCTACTCTCTTATATGAACTAGATCACGGCTTGCTGTTTGACTTCCACTGATTCAAATTAATTCATTTACCTAGACTTATAAGAAAATTGCTGATTTGACAATTTTATCAAAAAATAATACATAATAACGATAAATAAAATATTATGTTTTCAGTTTTAATTAAATGTGTAAAGCAAGGAGGAATAAGCAAGAGATAAAAATCATTCCATGATCAACGGGTTGAATACCACTGCCATAGATTATTATAACAACATTAATAGCTATTAACATGTTAGTAATTTATGTATATTTTTCTTATTGTAGCTGGTTAATTCTGTATTTATGTCTATTTTAATTTAAACTAGCAGATCTGTGCCTGGCATTGCTCAGACAGTTCATGGCATTGTACTTAAGTTTCTCTTTTTCTTAAATTATAACCTTTTAGACAACATTCAGGATTTTCTTTAATGTATTCTGAAAATCTTTCTCATATAGATATTCTTTCTATTTGAAATATATGTCTTTTCAAATGTTCTCTTCTTTGTCTTTTTTCCTCTATTAGAAAATTCTGTTGATTTGTTTGATCTTCTAATCTTTCATTTTCTCAAATTAAATGCAATCTTTTAGCAGCCGGAGTTAATCTACCTATTGGGCTGATCATTTAAATGGAGTTTCTATAATCCATAGTTTACAGCAAAAACCACATCTAGATGGCATTCAGATAAATCACTGCTTTAAATGCATTGCAAAGACATTAACTATGCTGAATCTAACAGAACAGTGGCTAATCCTTAGCTGTTACTACAGTTCTCATATGCCTCCATCGTTTGAAAATTTTTAGCCAATCAGTATCTCGGGCTCTATTGATGATGTCAATAAAATGGTGGAAGTTTGAAATGAAGAATGTTTTAAGTTACACTTAAAACATTTAATATATTCTTTAAATTATATTTCACTCAATAACTCAAACAAATATGGAGGATTCTACAAACTATGAAAATTTAACACATGCTTAAAAAGACGTGGCATAGATTCTAAACCTGGCTAGTGGCTGGTTTAGAAATATACTTTAAATAATCAGTTTTCTAATCTTCATCTGAGCTGCATCTGTTAAGACACTTTGATTATGCAATGCAAATTTTATAAAACTATGGTCCCAACTGCAGCTGAGATCTAGAACACATTTAAACAATCGGCCCAAAGAGTTCCTCTTTTTCATAGCATTATGAAATTTATACGACTGTACTATATACAAAAACTTTATATCAAAACAACATGTGAAATGACAGTCTCAAATGAAGAGTATCAAGAACTACATGAATTAATCTCAAATAGAAATTCTTCTACATAATAAAAATTTACATTAGTGAAAATTATGAACCATAGTAAACAGAGACCAGGTTCGGGAAACAAAATAAAAACAAAAAACAAGCTTCAAAGCTGAACCAAAAAGTTTTTATTTAAAGTACTTTTGAGTTAAAACCCATCATCAGTAAATACACACTAAAAGAGTGAAAGAATGGAAAGAGTTCCCAGATGCACCGGTCACCTTAAGCTCCACCTATACAACAATAAATTACATAATCACTTTCCTGACTGCCAGAAAAAATAAACAAACCCGACACATGTGCACAACTAAAGACTGGTAGCTTATCAACCAAGTAGATGTGATATGAGTATAATAGGACAGTAAAAATAATAATAAAAAAAGTAAAATAAAAATGAAAATCATGGTAATAATAATATAAAAAATGTAACAAAACATGAGTAACGTGCACAAACTAAAACAACCAAAATAAAACAAACAGGCACGAGAATATGCGACAGGATGTTGTGACATGCATATACAAGATATGAGTTCTGTTATTTTTTTATGAACTTGATAAGGAACTCCCAAGCCACAGGTAAATTGTCAGGTAAATATAGTCTCTCCCGGTGTTATTCTCTAAAATAGTGGCCTGGCTCCACAGGACATCGATGTTTTTCTGAAGTGCCGTGTCGCTGAGTGCAGTAGACGCCTTCCCAGATGTAATATCATGGAGATGTTGTCTAAGTCGCTCCCTTAATTGTTTGCAGGTGATACCGATGTATGCCTTCTGCACACCATCCTGCATGTTAATTAAAGGGATCCTGTACACTCCTGTCCTTTCAGGCATGGGGCAGATCTCTTTATCATTCCTAATTACGCTGAAAACAGAGTTATTACGGGCAACAGGTATTTTGACTTTGTAAAGCCTGCTAATTTTTCTCCTAACTTTATCCAACATAACATGCTGAGGAAGGGAACCTTTAAAAATGTCCACCTTGGCCATGCTATTGTTTCTTGTCGGTAGAGAATCTTTTTTAACGTAAAATTTATGCTTAACATCCTGGATTATTTTTAAAATCTTTTTGGTATTAAACCCATATTTGTTGAAAGAGTTAATAATGAACACAAGCTCGTTTTGTAGGTCCGCAAAATGTGAACACAACCTATACGCCCTTAAAGCTAGGGCATTAACACTACTAAGCTTATAAGTATGGGGATTGCAGGATCGGGCATGGATATGAACTAGAGCAAAAGCAGGTTTTCTGAAAATTTTAGTGGAGTAAAAGTCACATTCTTTCCTAATCCACACATCCAAAAAGTGCACTTGTTCGCTGTCACTTTGTTCTAATTCTAATGTGACCCCATAGTTGTTATCGTTGACAAAATTAATGAATTCCTGGATGGGGTACTTTAACTCAAAAGTACTTTAAATAAAAAGTTTTTGGTTCGGCTTTGAAGCTTGTTTTCTGTGTGTTTTTCTTTTTTTTGATCTAATTGTAAACTTGTCAGTTCATTTTTATCTGCTCTTATGACAATGATTGAATTATAATTAGACTAGATATATATTTATGATATTGTTTAGTGCACTAGTCTAGTTATTATAATTAGATCTGATTGTCCCATGTCTGTTGTTAAAATAAGTACTGTTGTTGTTGTTATAATAAAAAAAATAATAACTTTTTCATTTCCATTTCAATGCATGATCCAACAGAATAATTTTCTGCTGTTCAATAATTAATGTTTATTAATTTAAAGAATTTTGAAACATCAAAGCTTGAATTTGGTCATCTATTTATTTGCAAGAAAACTTAAGCTTTTTGGATTGAACTGACTCAATCTAGTAATTCTGAATTGAAGAAGTCAAGAGTTTCTTATTTCAGACATTTAAAATAATTCTAATAATAAATGAGACTTTTTTCTGTATAAAACTGCCATAATATATTAAATAACATTGTAGTTTTTACATTATATTTATTGCCAAAACATTTAAAAAAAAAAATATGACAAAATTTAAAAATGAGAGGGAATGTTCAGATTGTACAAAAGAATGAAATTCTAGGGAATCCTGTATTTGGATTCTGAATGAAAAAATTCTAATTTACAGGGGTGCTCACTCACTTATGATCATTCAGCTTATGATATTACAATGCTCTTACAATATTTGAAACATTGCTATTTTCATAACATATTGGATAGAAATACTTTTTTGTTTTTTTAATAAAACTTTACAGTCAGCTTATAACAGGAATATTCAGCCTTTTTTATTATGCGAGTTACTTTTCTATACTAAGTTATTCGGTAATCTACTCTCTTATATAGATTATTTTCCCCTAACCTGATTATGTACAACTATGCAGTTAAATTCACTTACTCACTTCAGAGGACCTACTTCTCCCCAACCTGAAGACTTATAAGAAACTAAAAACTTTATCTACTACTTTGTTTTATTTGTTGAATTAAAACAGAGAAATAAATATTTTATTCCAATATATTTTAATTATTTTGGAAAACCAAAGTTAGAAAAAACAACAGATTGATGACAAACCCATAATCAGCATTTCCTATAACTTAAAAAAAAAAATTAATGTGAAATTTGGCATTATTTGGAGTTGCAATATTTTCATAGTCAGGTTAATATGAAGAAGTGCCAATTGCAGACAATCATCCAAATGATCATTTGTAATTTGATTTCTTAATTTTTTTATGATGTTCATATTTGAAAAAGTAAATTCTAATAAGTATGTGCAAAAAATTGTCATGTTTCATATTGGCAATATCAATTAATATTGGAAACTTTTCATGTATATATTTCCAAATGATAAGAAAATTATTGATTTGACAATTTTAAAGAGAATTAATAGGAAATGATGATAAATAATAAATTATGTTTTCAGTTTTAATTAAATTTGTAAGGAGAAATAAACAAGAGATTGATCAAAAATTGCTCTGCAATTAACAGGTTCAGTATGTAATAAAGCAATTGCTTATTACCTTGAAAGATCCAGGTTTAATTCCAGATGATTTTATACCTTGAAGACTGTGTTCAATTCTGAATGATCTTATCACCTTGGAGGACCTAGGATGAAATTCAGATAACTTTACTACTTTGGAAGATTCGGTCTTCCATTGTCTACTATTATAGGTAGTTTTCAACTTAAAATTAGATTTTGTTTTGATAACCCCATCACAAGTTGAAAATATCTCACAATGGTAATTTTAGTATTAATAATAAACAATGGAATATTGAATTCTTCAAGATAAAATCATTTGATTTTGATTCTGCTCCTCAAGATTATAAAATAATTCAGATAAAATATTACAAATTAAAATATTACAAATTGAAATTAACTATGTAAAATGCTTCAAGTGTTTAGGATAAATGCAGTAATTGAGAACAAAAATAATCCAGATTGAACATGGGTCCCCACAGTGATTAAAAAATATGGCAATCACTGTGGGGACAAATATTTTTTAATAAAAATATAGTGTTTTATTAAAAATATAGTAGTGTTTCTAGTCAGTATGATATAATAGTTTAAGCTTTGTTACTTTCATAAATTGAAGGCTACTGTACTACTAAAATCACTACTTAATTATTTTCAATGAATTCCTATGAAAACGTAATCCCATTGTAAAGGAGCATCTGTTATTTTATTTATGTCAAAAATGTCCAGGATTTAAAATTCTGCTAACTTGTAAAAATACAAGTTAGCAGAAGAATTTTAAACTCTTTATAAGTGTGACAATTATTCATTTTTACAAAGAATAAACACTAGTCTAGTCTATAAAATTTTAACTCTGGTTAGTTTAAAGTTAATTTAAATAAACACAATTGTTCACCATCATCAATCCAAAAATAATGTTGAAGTTTTTAAGTAAATTGCAAGACTTATTTTACTATTCAAATTCTGAAGTAAATGAATTTTGTGTAAATTTGAATCTTTGCTAGTTTTAATATTTTAAATTAAATTTATACAACATTAATAATTGTATTCTAGTTACTTTTTTCATATATATATTTTTTTGATGAAATATAAGAAGGTAGGGTAAGATGAATTAGTTTTAGAAATTTGACTTGGACAAATATTTATGATTTTGTAAAAGATCTGTAAAATTTATCAAAGAAAATATCGTCATAAATGAATGCTTTGGCATTAAAATGATTATTCAGTAATAAGATTAAATATCTTAAAAGAAAAATTAAAAACCATCAATCAAACATCTTGTCTTACCAATAACAGTAAGATGGTTCAACAAATAATTCTGATTTGGAAAAAAAAATATAGTTATAAATTAATCATTATAATTTTATCATCATTCTAAGAGAGAATATATTTTATTGAAATTATTTATTTATCCTTATACATTCAAGCTTATAAATAAGGGCATCCTCAATTCAAACAATCAAAAAATAAATGAATAAAAAACAATACTCACAAACCTAAATAAAAGATTTAGTAACATTGTGACTGATTGCTGTTTGATCAAAAAGAAGATCAATAAGTTTGCAAACATCAAATCAGTAAAAGATGTAATATTAAAAAAAAAAATTTATACAATTGCAGAACATTATAAAAAATCTGATCAGAAGGAAGAATGCCAGATATATATATTTATTAAACTGAAGTGAATCCTGATGGCATAATAACTGTGATAAGTTAGGTAGTTCCAAATCATCTGTTAAAAGTTTTAGATATGCAGACCTGTTATGCTAATTTGGTAATTTCAGAAATAGCATGATTATAAGCAGCAATAATTTTAGCAATGAAATTATATATTATTTTATGGAGTATATATTAATACCATGGTTAATGAAAGAAATAAAAGCAAAGAACCAAACCTTAAAATATCTGTTGACTTAATTCTGAGATATCTCTTAGAGAAATTGATTTTTTGATTAATTTTATTTGTCATATACATTTTACATTCAATTTATGATAGTCTTGAATCAAAAATCAAACCTAAATCTTTATGATATTCAGCAGGTTGAAAACTTATATCTCTTAATTTAGATTAATATTAAAGTGATTGAAGTCAGAAATTGGAAAAAAAATCATAATTAATTTTGAAAAGACAGTTTATGTCAATTTTTTTTAGAAATCAGGAAAGAACAATGTGAAGATCAACTAGTACAATAGATTTATTATGGTGCAATCTGCATATCCAATAAGCTTGGAGCTTAACTTAAAATTGAAGAGGATTAATAGATATAATAAAAGAATTTGCACTTGGAATTGCACAAGTATCATCTTTAACAGTTTAACAGTAATCTTTTAATGTAAATTCATAGGAGATTTTTTTTTTATTGATTTCAATGTTTTAAAAATTTGTAATAATCCCGAAAATAAAAATGTAGTCAATATCAAGATTGAGTATCATTCTCTTATACAGAATTGAATGTCAACACTATCAAAAGCAGACCTAAATCTAGAAATACTCTGTGTCTTGACCTGTTTCAAAGTTTTGGTAAATAATATGAGCAAAATCAATAAAATTGGATATAGTTGATTTTTTACTTTAAATTCAAAGTATTTTAAAATCATTTTTTCTTCAGGGATTGTTTATGCAGTTTGCACGTGAAGATGAAGGAATTGTATCATGTATCAATTTTGTCCAATATGACACCTCTTCTACTATCATATTTCTAACTCTGGTTAAACAGAACCTGTCAAAAGAAAAAAAGCATGCCTATTAATAAGACATTAACCTATCATTGTTTACAATTACAGATCTACAGCATACATATATGATGAGGGTAAGAATTTTTTGGCCT
>WUQG02003513.1:0-12231 GCA_011317285.2 Androctonus mauritanicus | reverse complement strand
TAATAATAATTCTGTCAAACGTTACATTGAAAATTATTTACATGAGTTTAGTGATATAGTGACCAGAAAATTTGAACATTAGACAGAGGATAATGTTAGATTGAAAAACGTAAAATTGAAACATTTTAATGTTATTTTCTCCTATTTTTTGCCGGAACTGGAGAAAAAGAATGTTAGATCAAGGAAAAAGTTAGATCAAAGTTTTACTGTATAAATATCAATAACATTCCTATTTAATAATAAGTGAAATGTCCTTTTAAATTAATTTGAGGAAATATAAGCAGAATATATATCAGAAATTTCAGTAAACAAATAAGGAACAAATCATCCAGGCCCACTCCAATTATTTTTGAAGTGAAGAATACTATTAGCATTTGAATTGTTGGTTGGAAAACAAAAGCATTTTTATCAAAGTGTCAATAAATACAATCAAAATTAAAATAAAAAATTAAAATGATTTCAGTAGCTAAATTATTCTGTAATGATTAGAAGCTGTATTAGTAATACAAATATACTCATTCTTCTGGAAGAAAACAAAATCTGAATCTACTCAAAATGTAAGTTACTAAATATATTATTATTTGGGAGATAGTTAATCATACATTCTCTAACAGTTATCAAAATGAGCAGTGCAAAAATATATATGATTTAATTGGGATATTATATATAATTTAATATACTATAAAATTTCTATTTATAATCATATAAATGATATAAAAATGTGTTTTCAAATTAATTGGACATGTCCCTATGAACAAAATAAATTTCTTCAATTGCTTGGACTAACTCCACTGGTGAATTTGAATGAGATAGTCAAACTTGAATGGCCTACAAATCAGAACAATCAATGAATGCAGTAAAAGAAAAATATTATAACGACATAACAATGCAAACAAAATAATAACATAAAAATTATAATTTATTAAGTTATTATATAATATTCCAATAATGATGAGAGTTGACTTATTTTCAGTAAAGAGTAGTAATTATACAAAAATGTACAAAACAAGTTACACATGACAATATATTAGTTGTTACTTATTTAAAGTGAAAAACTTGCAGTTTAAACTTGGTAAATGAAAAATGCTTTACATTTATATTGAAACAAAAGGTTGAATAAAAATTTAATTCAATATAGCAAAAAAAGCCAGCAATTCATTGAAATTAACATGATGAAAGAAGAAAATAATGTAGATTAATGAAAAATAATTAGTTTTAATCAGCAAAAACATTAATGAAATCATGTTCTTAATGCTTGTCACCACTGAGAGGATAGTGCAGTTGAGAAGACAGCATGTTCTATTCCCTGAGAAGGGTCAGTGGAGTAAATTTAATAGCAAATATTTTTAGTTGCTTACTATGGATTTTACTTAGATTGTATTAATAAAAAATTACAAAATATTTATTTTAACAATTAGTATATTGTATCTTTAGATAATAGTTTAGAAATCATTAGTGTAAATTTAAAAAATTAATCGTGAAATAAAAATGTTGAATTTCAGTTGGGGAAAAAGATGATGATATGTCAGTGAGTGTGGGTGGAGTAATAGCAATTATTGTCACAATAGGTGTAATAATTGGAATGGGACTATGGATTTTATATGCTTATAGATATCCTCAAACACCTTCAGGACAGTTCCTGATTAGAGTAAGTGAAAAAATAATTTTATTATATGAATTTTATGAAGATTAATTCTTTTTAAATAATTAAACTCACTGAAATTTTGATTATCCAACCTTTATGAAAGGAAGATTAGAACAAATAAGAGAGATTTGGCATACACTAGACTATAATAAAATATTTAAAAATAATATAGACTGTGATCAGTCATGAATTGAGAGATTAATCAGTATGCTATATTTTCACATCACTACTACTATTGCAATAATTTCTTGTAACTTCTATATTGATATTTTGAATAATTAGAAATTTAAAAAATTTTTATGATAGACAATACAAAAACAAAGAACTCGCCTTGCAGGCAATAAATTCTACAAAAGTAATGTTCTACTGTTGAAACTTATGTCTGTGAAATTAGTCAGATGGATTCTCATTTTATCTGACTCATTTGATTTAAATCTGAAAATATTCACTCAAGTATCAGATGGTCAGTTATTGTGAAAGTTGGATAATTGAGATTTCTGGGTATTATAATTTCAAATACTAATGATATTTTTGTCTTTTAGTACCGTCCAAGTCGGTGGCGTTTCCGACATGGAGAAGCACATTATACGGCAGCATCTATTCACATGTAAATATCACATTTCCACAAAATCTTCAAATAGTTATTATCTTGTGCAAATTATCACAGATTTTAAGCAATAGAATGCTGAATATTTATCAATTCTTTAATCACTTTTTATTAAACATTGTACTTGAACTACACTAGGTACATCAACAACTGTCAGTAATATCATGTGCCTATTGAGAATAACTGTGCCTTGCCTCTCTATTGCAGTATCAAAATATAATTGTTGTTGGACTTTTAAAAATTCACATAGAGGCACAATTTTTTAAGTATTAGAATGCTCAATTTTTAACTTATTAATATGAGAGTAAATAATTCTAGATTCAGTTTTGCACATCATATTTAATATTTTTCAGCATGGATTATCTGTGTGGATATATTGCAGCTGTTGGTATATTGTATATATATTTTAATGTGAAAACTTTGCTTTTTTTTATCTCATTTAGGGGATATAATATTGTTTGATGTATTTAAAATTTTTGAAAACAAATTCATGAAGCTCTATAAATAATAAAAACATTACCAAATGAATCATATATTTTTTCACTTTCAAGTTATCAGAATCAAGACAATAACAACAGGGAAGAAAGAAAATCAAACATCTGAAAAGAGTCTTAATATTCAGATAATAAGATTATATTCCTAATTCATCATTCATTAAACATTTCAGCTATTTAAACTTTTCTTTTGTAAAATATTGGTGATAAAACCAAGTTTACATTAAAGCCAAATTTTTAAATTTAGTATTTGTTAGCAGCTTAAATTAGACAGATTATTTATAGTTGAAAAATAATGTGAGAAGTTTTAAATTATATAGTACTGTATAATTTTTTGTGCAGCCTTAAGTAATAATTTAATAATAATTTCTCAAAATATACCTGTTAATTAAAAATTAGAACAATTTTTCTTATTATATAATTTTGATGGGTTATTTCAGCTTTTATTTAGTGAAGATTTTTTCCTGATTAAATATTGGTTTATAATTATTGCAAAACTTATTTTTTTATATAAAAAATGTAATGTAAAAAAAGTCTTAAGAATAACAATTTTATAATGTGTAACAGTTATTAATTTGTACATATTTTATATCAAAATTTATATTATTAATATTGTAAATGATGATGTAAAATATTATTTTAAGAAAATCTTTGGTATTTGGCACTATGTAATGAATAATTGTTTACTAAAATTTAACTAGAATGAAACAGCAAAAACAATGCATTTTAGAGTGTACACGCGCGCGCGCGCACACACACACACACACACACACACACACACACACACACACACACACACACGTGCGCGCGATATCACTGCCAATACATGTTAGTAGGGCTTGATAATTTTTTTTACTTGTGGTACTGAAGAAATGAATTAAGAAAATAGATGTTAAAGTATAAAAATTTTAGAGATTAAAAATAAATATAAATCATATGAAGCAGTAATGAAATTATTTTATAAAGTCACCACATACTGTCATATTGATATTTCATGTACAATTATGTACATGAAATATCAATATGAAGGTACCAAAACATGAGCAAAATTTTTTTCTAAAAGAATTATGCAGCAGTTGGATAGCTGATAAAAATTTTATTATTGATGATAAATTTTATATATATAAGAATTTTTTCATTTCACTTTTACATAAAAATACATTAAGACATGTTGAAGCAAATCACATTTAATTATAATAAATTATAGAGAAAGATAGATAATCAAGAATCTTCCATAGGTTTTTTTGACATTTATAATAAAATATTTTTCTTAATATAAACTTCTTTTCTATAATTAATTTTAATCTTCTTTAAGCCAGGAAAGCTCTGTGTATGTGGACTTTTTTTTGGTATATCCTTTTAACATTTTAAGAAATATGATGAAATTAATTTTTTAACAGTTCAAATAATTAGCCAGATTAAACTGACTAACTGGTTAACTTGATTATATGAATTTATCTTATTATACTTCATTAATATTTCAGTAATATTGTTGAATTTAGTACAGAAATAATTCTTTAACCAATTCTAGTATTTAATTTTGATGAAAAATTTATGAATTGGTTGATAATTACTTTTAGAAAATGCTAATTATATTAATAATGAGGTTGAAAATATTTTGTCAATATTTTTAGTCATGTTGTAAATAAAAATAGATATGAGTCATGGAAATATTTTATTTAAAGTTTAATCATCATAAGTTACTCCTACTTACTCTATTTTCATATGCATTAATCATAAGAAATAGAAATACATCAAATTATTTCAGATTCTATGTAACTGTTTAAATAATTTAACATCCTTTCAATATACTTGCACCATAATTTTGAATATTGTTAATTGGTTATATACTTTATATAATACTGTGAATAACATTATATGCATAACAACATATAACTTTTTCCATGGTTATTTTGCTGTATTTTATCACAGTTTGATAGTCAATTTCAGCAGATGATGATCTAGAGATCACCATAAAAACTGAAAGTTCCAAGACTAGATAATAAATGGGAAAATTGTTGAGAAAATTCAGTACTGTAAATAACTATGGTACTATTCTATGCTTTTGGACTAATTTACTGTATACCAACCAGCCAGGAACAAGCAGGAATGGCTACATTATCATTTATTATTAAAATTGATTATGTATAGAAGAATTCAAGGAGAAAACCCAAAAGTTCCTTTGAGATATGATTTGTGACTTTCACTATATAGTATATTTTCATGCGATACAATTTTAAAATATGTGTAAATAGAAATTTATTAGTTTTTATCTTGATTGGAAAATTTGAGCTGCTACATTGAACAAAGTAAATTTCTTTCAACTTCAGCAGTAATTTGTTCAGGTAGGCTTTGCATATCATACAAGACTGATCCAGTCTTCCTGTCAGGAAGTGCTTTCTGACTAAATTCACAACAAATCTACTTACAGTTATCAAATTAGTTTTAACTAATTTTATAGCTTTCACACACTACCAAATTAAATGAACATTTCATATATAGCATTTTTCATAAAAACTAAGTCTTGCCATAACCTGAAAATAGATTTGAAAAAGGGAAACATATTTATTGTATATCAGTATATACTAAGTTTCTGACCAATAAGACACTTTTATTCCTCTATCAAACAATTATAATCCAAATAAATTTATAAAGTGTTCTTTTTATATAACAAATATATATATTAGGATATTCATAAGTGCTGATTATTACTGAATACTTGGAATTATATCAAAAGTATCTTTAATATGTGTTTTTTTCAAAAAATACATGAAAAATACTTTTTTGATATAATTGTTTTATCATAAATTCATATAATTGATGATAAAGCAGTGGTGTTTTTGTATCATAATTCTGTAATTTAGCAGTACAATAAATTCTTTTAGATAGCTATTGTGAACTTTATACTAAAAAAGGCATGATTTATCCAGGATAATCATGCTACTTTATTTGCATTACAACAATTAACAACTCTATCGAGTTGTTAATTGTTGTAATGCAAATAAAGTAGCTTAATTTCATCATATTTATTTTTGCAGAAATAAGAATTTTGGTTAAAATAAGCTTTTCTTCTTTTCGTTGGCACTATTATAATAATTTTCTCCTTCCTTCTGGAATATGTTAAAGCCTTGAAAAATTTCTTATTTTAAATTTTTAAATGTGATTGAATAAATATTTTATTCCATGAAAGTAATTTTATATATATCTGTATCGCATTGACATAACATATATAAATAATTTTTGAAAATATTGAAGGTACTGCAGAAGATTGATTTAAAAATCTAATAACTCATGAAACAAATATGCATTTGAATTGTATTCCATTAAGATCTTTAATTGCAGAATTTTGAGAAAAAATTTTATACTCTGTTTTAAATATTGGATTTTGATATAAAACTTATTTTTTGTAGATTCTAATCTAAAACAGACCATTATTACATTAAAATTATCATCAACCAAATTCTAAAATTTGTATTTAGAATGTAATGCATACAGATATAATATATAAATTAAGCATTTAATTTTTATTAGTTTAATGCTATCCTAATGCATATATTATATATTGTTAAATGAAGTAATCTATATAATTTTGATGTTAATGTTTTAAGATATGTTAGATCTAAATATAAGGAAATAAGTGAAGTTTATGTACAATGACGTTTTATATTCACATACATATATATGTATATTCTGGTTAATAATTAACTGCTGTTTAAGCCATAATATTGTTTGCGAACTTGAATGATCAGATGTGTTTTAGAGAATTGCATTACTCAAATTTTTTTACTTAATTGTTCTAAGATTTGCTTATGAAAGTAATTTTTTTTTCCACTTGTAAGAGAGATACTCCTGTATTGAAAATACATCTGGAGCAAAAATGTTTGTTGTTTACTTATGATTTATTGATTTAAAAATATATTAAATATAATGTTTATAGAAATACTTATTTTTATTGTATAAGATGTTAATGTCACAAAGAACTTTTATACAACTATAATTTTCATTCTTTTCTTTCACATTTTGTAGAATTTTGACACTTTCTATTTTTAAACCTATGTAATAGTTTTAATTTAGCTTTATTCTGATTTGAAGTTTCCTTTATCAGAGTTAGTCTTCCTTCTCAACATTCCTAATTCATCTTAGAACATGTTATGTATATCCTTTTTTTTTTTTTAATTAGTATTCATGCTCTTGTTTTCATTTATTAGCAATTGAATTTCTGAGAAATAATTTTACTTGTAGTAAAATTACCATTAAAATTTAGAATTCTGTTGGAATGGTTCCAATATATGAATATTTAATGACAGAATTGAAGAAATATATTCTCAAGTTTCTCTGTTAATAATAATCTCTATATTATTTTGATAAACAATTTGATTCTTATGTTTGAAAATTTGAGGAAAAAGATCCTTCTTAACTAAGTATAAGTTGATTTAATTATTGAAAAAATATAAATAAAAATGTAATTTGATACTGAATTTTTACACAGCACAATATAACTTTTTTGAGGTTTTCTAAAAACAATATATTATTTCAAGATAAAAAAAAATATGTACTCCATGTTATGAATTTTGCAAATGAACAGGAAATGGTATTAAATGATAGTACTGTCTCCAGAGTTTCAAAACTTTTATTTTATTATATATACATCTATATTTTGTTAACTCACATTTTATTAATGAGCTAATTTATTTGCTATGATTAATTCAATAATTGTTTTTCACATTTCGGTAACTCAAATGTATTTAAATTTTTTCTGTTATAACTGTTTTTCCCTCTCTCCTGAATGATCGACTCAGTTTAGGTAATAAGTAGATCCTTATTATCTGAACTTGTTGCTTTTATCATCTCTCAGTTTATCTTCTAATTCAAAATATCATCCTCTATCTATATAAAAAAAAAAAATGCTAAGTTTTATATTTTATGCTTATTTGTGATGTGATGTGATATATCAAATTTCTATATAGATAAAAATTTGATACATCATTGTCAATAAACAATATTCGTGACAATGATTTTGATATAGTAATTACATCAATATTAAAAATTTATTAATGTTTTATTGAAAATAATTCGAGTTGCTATTGAACTTTTTGATAGATAACATTCTATCCCATTTCTAGAAAAATTTTATATGAAAGAATCCTAATATGATTCATTTGGAGCACAACGTATATTCTATAATACAAATAACAAATTGCTAATTTTTGTCTTTCGAAAACATATTTTGCTGATTTCTCTGATGAATAATATACGGAAATAATGTCAAACGTTTCTCATTCAGTATACAGAAGCTACCCAACTTAATTAAATTTGACTTTACATGATTTTAAAAATTTTTGCAAATATTTATAAATTTGTATTGCTATCATAACAATAATTTTACTGTTGAGAGTAATATTATTGAAAGTACTATCATGATATAATAGTTATATCAAATCTTTTAAGTAGGCTATTCATACAACATATCATAGATAAATTCAGTCAGTTTAGGCAACATTGTCAGGAATATAGGTCTAAGATGGGAGCTCCTGTATATAAAGTATAGTAAATCAACAGCTGCATGTATCTATTTGTGTGTGGTCATTACTTGCTTTAGGAGTTTTTCATTCTTTGTTTTAAAAAATACAAAACTATCATGGCATAGATGATAGAATCACTTATGTATTTCTTTTTCTTATTCAGTACATTTAAATGAATACTGCAAATTAAAATTTACTTAAATGAATTTTACCAATATCGAGCATTTCTGGACTTGCAATAAAAACTTTGGAATTCAGAATCTCTCTCAAATTGTCTTTATACTAAAGTGCAGTACTTAATTTCATATGGTATTGTCACAATAATCATGCATAATACAAAGCATGTAAAAAAATTAAAGCATTGATTAGACTTTAAGCAAGGTTTCCAGGAATGTGTAAGTTGAGTGCCTGTTTTATAACAATAAAAGAAAATTAAATATGAACTGCACACAAAACTGTTGCTGTAGTTTAAAGGATCATCTAGAGAATATATTTCTAACATGGTTATCTTAATTTATGATGATCTAAAATGTCTGAAACAAATATCCTGTAATTATTATATGGTTTCTAGACTCAGGTCTAATTCTGAATCAAAGACAAATATGTTTTGCTTAAGTCACTATTTACTGCATAGCAATGAATTCCATTTTACCATTTTGAAATTTCTATCCCATAAAAATTCCAGTTTTAAAATTGTGATATTGGATATTTTGTATTAAATGTTGCAATTTGTAGTTAAGAATGGCATTACATCATATCAAATTGTGTTTTTTATTTAAAGATTCAAACGCTTTTATATCCAAATTCGTATCATTCCTGTTTGTTTTAGTTTTAAAAGATGAGGAAAAATCATTTGGATATTTCTGTTAATGAAAGAAACTAGGAAGTTATGATTCACTTGATGATCCATGTCTCAAATCAAACTACATAAAAAAAAATACCTTTTAAGTTATTTCCAAAAGCAAGACTAAAAAAATGTCTTGCCGATGAATCTCATTTAATGATTTTTGATGATAGGAATTAATCTCATTTTTGTAACAAAGGAATTTTTAACAAGTTGAAGTACCTTATGTATTTTTCTTTTTAGTAGTAGTATTTCTGGTATCTTCAGAATCTAAATATTATGTTTTGTTTAATGAAGCAAAGCAATTATTTTTTGCTATTTTGTAAATACATGTTAAGATGAAATAGTTACTATTTGCGAGTGCTACTATTTTGTATTATATATGAATATTTTTATTTGCTTTAACCTTTAATATCTTGTGTGTGTTAAACCAATTGAGATGCTTTCTTTGTTTGAAGATAATCTAAAAAATATTTAACTTGAATACTTTTGTCTGGATATATATATATTGATAAGCTTAACATTATTGCTGATATCCATTCATTACTGTCACAAAATGATGAATCACTGTAAGACATAAAAATTGTTGAAATATTTTTGATCTTATTGATATCTGAGGAACCATTTTGCTACAAAAATGCTTTGAAAGTTTTTCTGCCTAGTGTTTTTATTAATTTCTATATAGAGGCAAATTATTTTTTGTTTCTATAATTAATATTTTAACCAACACAAACACAAAAGAATACTATGTTACATAATCTTACCTTATAAAAACATCAAGTAAGCCTTTATGTGCTAGTCAGTACGTTTTAGTGATTTGATATTTATGTAGAAAATAATGAAGAGATTAATTCCTTATAATTTATGTTTTGAGATAGGTAGCTCAATTTATTATCCTTTTATAATGCTCTTAAGACATGTTTAAAAATATCTGTTCTCTGTAAATGCTGTACTTAACTCTGTCAGAGCAACATAGCAAGTTTCTACAATTCTATGCTGCCATGTATTAAATTTTATACTATTAATGTATTTGAAGGTAGCTACTTTTGAAAATGAAAATAAATTATTATGTAATAAAACGAATCTCTAAAATATTTTTACAAATTGTACAGTCTTCTCTGTTCTAGATGTCGGGTGATTTAAGTGTTTGTAAAGAGAGAAGTCTTTTGTAATTTTCAGTTGAACATATTTTTAATAAGTACCTTGTCAAATATTTTAATATGAAATATATGTTTTGTTTTCAGTCTTGTAAGATGTTTGTCTTTTACCAAAGAAATAAATTATCATCTAATGTCTCTTTGGAATCAGTATCTTTGCATTTTTTTTACACAATCATAATGAAAAACATGGAAATTGCACATACAATGGTCCAAAAAAAAGTGGCATTTACTTAATCATGAATTGAGCTTCAGAACAGAATATTCATCATTGCCAAATACTCTTATAAAAGGGCTAGCACCAACAAATAATCTTTGACACACAGATTCATTTTCCCTGTTGTCTGGATCTTCTGTGTCCCATATATCTACCATACGGCATCCTTCCCTACAAGAAAAAAATTTTTGCTGTAAGCAACTCTGACAGATGGAAATTTCAGAAATAATAATAATATACCTCGTTTGACCAAAACACCACTGGCGCTCTAAAACAATATATTGTGCACCAACAGATTTGAGAATTTTATAAACTTCTTCAATGCATTTTCTACTGAATAACGTGTAAACTTTCTTAGTCCTTTCCCTAAGGTGTTTAAGCATGAAGAGTAAATAAAAATATAAATTTTCAACTTGGATAAAAAAAAAAATTTTACCTCAGATTAGCATCTTCATAATGAGGATGATTGATAATGGGTCTTCTGGTAGAAAGCATGAGATTAGCCATAGTTGGCATTGGTCCAGCAAAAACAGCATCTGAAAATTAACTATATTTAGTAAACACAAAATATTTTTTGAGATGCCTATTTATCAACTTACTTTTTGGAGTATTAAGAGATACCCATTCTAGTAATTGTTCTAGAGCTGGATTATTATATTCTCCAATAATTTCTCTCTGTGACTGAATGTTCTGTATTCCTTGAATGCTCATTAATGCAATCAGTAGCACTACTATTGCATTCTGGAATCGTCCATGTAGAAAATGCTACAAAAAATGTATACTATAATTTTTGATTCCAATTTAAGAATGATAAGCTTTATGCACAAAGAAATTAAAGTTTAAAGTTTCACATATTAAAACAGTTCTTTTGGAGTTCTGTTCAAAAAAAATTAAATCGTGCCATTGTAAGTCAGAAATGTCCAAATTTTATGAGTTTCTCATTAGAATAGTGCCCTAGTAAACATAAAGATTACAAGAATCAGACAACAAAAGAAAAAGGATGCTTTCCATATATCAGATCATTGGGTCTGAGTCTAACAGAGATCAATTGTATTAATCATTATCATTCTTGCAAGTGTTGGTCATAAAGTGAGGACTGCTTGTATGTATTTTGATGAATTTCGTTTTCACTTAAAATTTTCATTAACATTTTATGGCAATATAAGATTTTTTGTTTTGTTAAAAAAATAGAATACTCTTAAAACCATTATTTAGCCAAAAAAAACTATCAAAATAATATCACTGCCAACTGAAGTTTGGCTCACATAAAACCTGTAATTTTTCTAAATATAATTTTAATATAGCAGCATTTAGAGAGAGATTTAGATATAAGAATAGGACATCTAATTGATTTTTCTTCACCATAGATATCAATTTTTTATAGAGTTTTGTGTGTTTTAAAATTACAAAAATTGAATAAAATAAAAATAAATTTGAAAATTTTTATGTATCCAATAATGTGTATAAAACACATTGCATACAGATTTTCATTCGTTTTCCATTATTCATCACAATTCCTTTCAGGCATTATCAGCAAGAAAAATTTTTTTGCATTTTTGAAATGGAGATTTATATAATTCAAATACCATTACAAATTCAAAATTCACCAGTTCTTCAGTATTCCAACTGCAGGTGTTTGACCAGTCCATATGAATCACAGAAAGTGGGAGAGTGTAAAACAATAAAAGCAGTGATAATTAAATGTAATTATCAGCAATAAAATTTTCAGAAATCTGAGTGAAAAT
>WUQG02003502.1:0-12233 GCA_011317285.2 Androctonus mauritanicus | reverse complement strand
TAGACAGAGGATAACGTTAGATCGAAAAACGTTAGATTGAAACATTTTAATGTTATTTTCCCCTATTTTTTGCCGGACCGGAGAAAAAGAATGTTAGATCGAGGAAAACGTTAGATCGAAGTTTTACTGTATATACCAGATCCCATACTGGAGGTAGTTTCGTACGGATGATGTCTAAACGGTTAATATTGGAATAGACTAAACCATCATTTGTTAGCACGCTCGACTGTTAAAATATTTAATTTATCACTGCCGGTTCCGAATTATAATGCAATCGCCATTACCTATCAAATTTTGGTTAATTATTCGCACCTGGTATCAATTTTAGTTCCATTCTGTAGGCGACTGACCGACAGTTTTCATCCAGTTTCAAAAATTCCACCTCGAGCGTTTAATACGGCCTACTATAATTGAATTCATTTCGAGTTATATAATTTTTTTTTTTCGATTCGTACTTTGTAAAGTAAGTAATGACGATAAATATTTTATTGGATTGTTTTTTACTTAATCGATTAATTTAGATAATCGATTAGCTGTTGTTTAACCAACGTCGAAGTCGGGCGAAATATTTAGCTCTTACTCGCTCGGTTATTGATATAAGTTAACAAAATTTTGGGAGGCGCGATTGTTTTTCGGTTAAAGGCCATTTTATTGGAAAGATTCGGTCCTCCTCTACTTCCTTTCAATCTCTGTCGACTTTCTCAATCTGTCTTCACTCCTTTTTTTCCCTCCATTCCCATTTTGCAGTTTGTTTTCTTTCTTCCGGATCTCATCGGAACTACAGTACGAAACGGCCGAGCATTAATTCAACGCATAATCGAAAATATAGAGTTTGATTGAAAAGGTGGCCAAATATCCTTCCGCTGTTTCAAACAAATTTTATTCAACCCATTGGTATTCTTTCCACCCAAACTTTACGTATTGCTATTCGAGTCGACAGAACAGAATCGATTTTAATAACATAAACGTTTGAATGTAAAATTTTTCAGAATAAATGATCATATTGGATTTCTAGACGCGATTATCTCTTGGGTCTTCCGATTGGTATGTTATATCACATACTCCGCTATAATGTTTCCTTTTTTTTTTTTGCTACATTTAAATTTTATTATTCGGAAAAATTCTATCCACTTAAATTTTAAACCGTTATTTAAGTAACTTGCGATATAAGTCAACGTTTAAATATAAAACTTATCTACTAATAATAAATGTAGAACAGAAAAAAATTCTCTCTATTGTTATCGAATTTTTACCTTAGGCTTGGCTTAGAAAATAATTTCTGTTGTTTACTATTATATAGCGTTAGTTTAATAAGAACTACTGTTTTCGCCTAACTTATTAATACCCGGATGATTAATAATTAAATTGATTTTATAAGTAAACTCCATAGACTGGTTTAGTTTATCGAATTTTTTTTCTTTGGCTGTTTTCTCATAAATAAATGCTTTAATACTGACTTTAATATACCGTACAGTTTTCTCATTAGTCTCTTTCAGTTACGAAAAACTAGAAGAATGTGTAGGTACGCGTGACGTTACGAAACAACTGTTTTGACCTGGCATTATCTTGGCTTTTTACTTTTTGCCGATTATAAAAGATTAATTGTTAATTAAATGCGCTACTTTTGTCGTGGTGGTTTATACGTCGAATACGTAGATTTTGTTCGACGTTAATTAATTACGTTTTTACATAATTTTAATGTCGAACACGATTGGTTTATTATTCGAC
This sequence comes from Androctonus mauritanicus, assembly GCA_011317285.2. Lineage (NCBI taxonomy): Eukaryota > Metazoa > Arthropoda > Arachnida > Scorpiones > Buthidae > Androctonus > Androctonus mauritanicus. The sequence continues at coordinate 10,505 of WUQG02003502.1, read as the reverse complement.
AGAAGGCCAACAAAATTGATGGCAGAATTTTTCTCGTAACAGTTTTTATGTTCGTATATAATTCTGGAAACTGTATTAGTTTTATCTCGCATTACTTAAATTTTGAAGCGAAAATTCGAAGTTTGATCGTGTTTAGATTTATCGATCTTATTGGGAACTTGTGCTTCCGCTCATTCTCAACATTTGTGATTTTATCTCGGTTGAACTCGACATAATGTTACGCCAGTCGCGCTTATCGTGCCGTGACTCTACACGGAACGGGATTCTGAGCGAAGACACAATCATACAGACTGTCGAGCCAGTGCAGAAATATGTTTAAAAAAAAAAGAAAATTTAGAAATAATTAGTCGTCGTATATGCGCTAACGCGTAACTAATAATAAAATGATAATTGTTGGCCACGTTATAGACCGAAAACGATTTTGTGGAAAAATATTGAACAACAAGTAATTAAACAAAACGGAACGGTGGCGTTATTAACGTGTAATTGTTTTCACTTACTCCCAATACGTATATAAAAAAAACTGTATCGATCAACAGCTGAAGTGTTTTCGGGAGCATCAGCATTTCCGGAAGACAGGACACTAGATGACTATCGACTATTTATCATTTAGCCGAGACCATACATCTTAAAAACTACTTATTATTTTCACGCTGAGAGTTGGTCTGGCTAGAAAATAATTTTATGGCTTATAGGTAGAATTATAGAGAAGTCGATATTAATATCGAATCTAGAAAAAAATCCGATGCATTTTTTTCGAATTTCGTTCACGGATGTCGCCATTTTTCCTCCAAATGAGGTACTCGCCTTAATTTTAATGGGTACTAGACACAATCAGAGGGGTAGAATCTACCTAGCGCCATCTGGAGTTTCCTGTTAAAAGTGTGACTTCTTGATTTTTAAAAAACCAGTTTGCTTTACTTCTCTATTATCGTCATTTAAGAATGGATTAAAATAATTTTTAAGTAGATTAAGCGCAAGATTTTTTTTTTATATCAAAATATACGAGATCGATTGTCGATCTGGTATATTGGATATGTTAATATATATATATATAAAAAAATGGCGGAATTTTAATGGATGACTGGATTTTATGGAGCATGATAAACAAACACGCAGTTATTAAAGTTCAAATTTTTTCTTAGTCGATGGATTTACCACACTTTACGAGTTTATTACCAGTCTTAAAGTATGGCATTCCCTCTTTTAAGAAGAATTAACATGTATCTTCAGCGTATCAGACTATTGGAAATCTTCGGATGGAACTGGTTTGGTTAATTGTTGTAGCTAAAAAAAAAAAAATGTTGAAAATCATGAAAGATTCATGAAATTCAGACGGCGAAAAGATTTCTTTCAAAGAAAAAAAAACGAGAGAGAAATGTTGGAATAAAATCTGTGTAACGACTTCGTGTATGCGACACAATGACTTTTGTGAGAAAATTGGCTGAAGTAGATATTCCGATGCAGAGTTAAATATGTTTGGTCAATAACCGGTAAGACGAACAATTCTGGATTCAGTTTTATTATTCGGCATGTGAAACGCTTTGCTGGAGTATTCATGAGCCAGATGGAATACTTTTTTTTTTTTTTTTTTAAACCAACATTAACACATTCTTAACCGAGTAGAACTAGAAAAATTACAGAATATTAACACCATTCCGAAGAAACAAGACATAATTGGCCAAAAAGCCGATAATTTATTTAAATGTAAGCATTAGGAATTAGAGGTAACCAATATAAATCGTTAAGCATTTATGTTACTTTGTAACTGATATCTTTTATGTTGTTTTTAACGTCGTCAAGATATAACTTATACTTTTTTTTTTTTTTTTTGGCTTTCGCAGTGGCTTATCCCGTGGCATCGAGATACTGCATTCATACCAAAGCGAATGGCATCAAAACCAAGGAAACGGGATACGACAAAAGCGTGATAGTGAATTACACCGACGAAGGAAGCATCGCCGAGTGTCCTTCCGACAGCGATTTTTGTTTTACTCTCTTGATTGAAAATTCCAACAAAACCTACGTGGTCCAATCGCGAGGTAAGTTTTATTACTAGAGATTCTGGTAAAATATTAAAAGTGGACAATATCGGTTACAACTTTAGAAAAGGGAAACCTTAAGGTTTCCCACTCGTTAAACTGTCGCTTACATAATCAAAAAATTTTCAATATTCCGTCGGAAAAGTCTTTATTTTGTGTCAGAAATATGCCAGCAAGGTATTGTTAATCTAAAATGTGAAAATAAATTCATTTCGGTAATAAACGGTATAGATTCCTTCCATACATATATGTACAGCTTCCTTTACAATAACAACAATGACAAATATTGTTTATCTAGAATCACTAACAGATCCGCTAACTGACATGTTTAACAATAGAAATATGATATATAAAATTAAACTTTACACTCCAGTATTTTGTTAAATATTTTTTATTTTTTTTTTATTTTTCCTTCGCCAATTATTTTATAATCAAATTGTTTCAAAATTGCCTGGTAAATTTTTACAAATAAAATTACCGCTTTTGAAGTAAGTTGGCCATAAACTTACTTCAAACGGGCACGTAAAAAACAGGAATTCGTTTTTCGTGTTATTTTACCGATCCTGTTAATTTGAAAAATTTGTGTTTTAATAATAATTCCCCTTTTTTTCCCTCTCTCTCTCGACTAATGACGGCGTAACCAGTGAGAATAATAATAATTTTTCTTTGTGTCTTTGTATAAATAAATAATCTGAAAATTCTTTAATTCGAGTTTTCTGCCGTATTTTCGGTTCTTAACCAAACACTTTCCAAGATTACTTAAGAAAAAAATTAGTTCCGCTAGTTTTTTGTAATTCGGGAAATGAATGTAAACGAAAAGACCAAAATTACATTTGTTCCAGAGGAAAAAAAACAAGCCATCTTTGATGTTCAGCCAGTACCGAAAAAACTATACTTTTGAGATATATAATACGTTTTCTCAATGGCAAACTCTAGCAATAAAACGAAGAACCACCTCTTTTTGTAGCCAACACCTTCTTTTGTAGCCGCATATTTTTCTACCCACAGATTTACATTCGTATACAGCAATTTACATTCGAATAGATAGAAAGATTTTCATACGAATGGGTGGTAATAGAAGAATATGAATTTGATCCGCTGTTTCTTTGGTCAACCTCAAATTTTGTCGTCTTAATTCACAGATAAATGTCCGGTTAACATCACGAAAAAGTAAAAAAATTATATATATTTACCGATATTCGGCTGGTTAATTTTATCGGTTAGGCAGATGTTGAGGAAATTCCGCGCGTTAATAAATATTAAGCGCTACAATATGCGCTATCTGTTACGAGCGACAGTTGTTGACATTATCTGGTAATTAGAGTAATTTGGTATTCTTTTCTATTGGACGGGATGTAACCATAATAGCGTTTAAAGATATACGACCAACATCTTTATTTTCACAAAGAACTTTATTATTACATTTAATTTAATTTGATTAGTTTAACGACTCTGCTACCGAAACAATTTCATCGATAAAAATTATATTTTATTCCTGTTTCAGGATGCTGGAAGAACAAAGGAAGCGAAGATTGTAAATTAATGAATTGCATCGCGGATAAATCACCCAAAGCCAAAAACGATAGCAAGTTTTGTTGCTGTTCGGCCGATTTATGTAATAGTAATTACACCATCGTGGAAGAAGATTCTGGTAATTCTCTACTTAAAAAAAAAAAATCTTTCGTTGACAAATTAAGGTAAAACAGAGATCTGAACCGTAGTAATGTTTCTAAGGTAGTAATAAGACAGGATTTAATTAAAATTCCAAACTCGTTCCGTTTTAATATTTGTTTACGTAACGATAGACTATAACTTTAGAGAAATTAGTAAATTTGTGGCAATTCCTTCTAATCTCTTAAAGTCGTCTATAAAAAGAAAAATAGAATTTGATAAAATTCCGAAACAAAGTCGTTTTCTGCAACGAGAGAGTTATATATCTTCATTTAATATATTCGCTCGGTTATTGCTGAAATTCTGTAATTTCTCTCCGCTTAGTAATAACATTACTAATGCTGTTAACGTTCGGTAATTAAGGCAAAGCTTATTCGTGTAATTTTTACTAATTTATATATTTATCTACTGTACATTTGCAGAATCATCGGGGAATAAAGATTCCCACCTGGGATTCAGTTCCGTAGAACACGCTACGAACAGTATGAAAACATCGACGATAGTGGTAGCGTGCACCTTCTCCTTAGCTGTCATAGCCGTGGCCATATTTGTCTTCTTCAGACTCTCCTGTTTCCACAGAAAATCAAATTCGGATTCTGTCCAGCGCATCGTCTCTCCTCCTTCTCGTCATCAGACACTCAACTACATCGACAAACTCACTATCGATAAAGTGATCGGTAACGGAAGATACGGTTCCGTATATCTGGGAAAAATGGACGAAAACAGAGAAGTGGCCGTTAAAATATTTAATCATCAAAACGAACAATACTTCAGGAACGAGAGCGAAATATATTCGTTGCCTTTCATGGATCATCCGTGTCTAGTGAAGTTTATCGGTAAGTTTAATGTTCCGTCTAGCCTACAATTATTGTTTGCATACAATCGAATCGTGCAACCGTTGCTTTCTTTTTTTAACATCACCAGGAGCTAAAGAGCGAACTGACGATTTTGGAAAACCGGAATATTTGCTGGTTCTTTCTTATTCTTCATCCGGTTGTCTGCAAGATTATCTCCGGAGTCGCATCATCAATTGGTCTACCTTGTGTAAAATATCTCAAGATTTAACGGCGGGTTTAGCTCATCTACATACGGCTATAGATAAAGGAAGTAAGTGAAAAAAAAAAAAAATAGCAATTTGCCAGTAAATACTACTAGTAATTCAGTCGCATTAATAGCGTGGTTTTGCATTGTATAGAAGAAATAAAACCCTGCATAGCTCATAGAGACCTGACATCACGAAACATTCTAATTCGAAGCGATGGAGGATGCATGATTTGCGATTTTGGTTTCGCCATATGTTTAAAACAGGGTAAATATTACAGAAACGGAGAGTCTAGAGTGGCCGAAACTACTTCGTTGGACGACGTAAGTTTGTTATTTTGATATATGTTATATAAAAACGAAACAAATTAAAATTTGAATTCTTCTTAAAACAGGTTGGCACCCTTCGCTACATGGCACCAGAAGTTTTGGAAGGAGCGGTAAATTTGAGAGACTGCGAAACTTCGTTAAAACAGGCTGACGTTTACGGCTTAGGCCTGATTCTCTGGGAAATAGCCTCACGTTGTTCAGATCTCTTTCAAGGTGATTTATTATTATTAACTTTTATAAAGCTCTCTCAGGAAAATCTGCGCATTTAAAACGGTTAACTAAATTTCTAACTTTTCAATTTTAAAATATTTAAAATTAAGAAGATCCAGCCAGCTATCTTTCCAGTGACATATCATTCAATAGTAAAAGTGTATATTATTTACAACAGTAAAAGCCAAAATTAACTGGAAAACATTCATGACACTAAAAAACTGCGTTTGTTTACAAAAATTGCTCGTATATCATTATATTCGTGGCGCGTAATAAATGCCACGCAACACATTCCTTTCACCCAAATTCCCCGTAAATCATTTTCATGTAAAATTCTCTCTTCGTTACATCCCATTCAACCAGTAGTTAGTAAATAAAAAAAAATTTTTAAGTAAAATTGAAAGTTTTGATAATCCCAGTTATCTGGCTACAACTATTTTAAATTTATTAATCTAATAATATATATATAATTGTTATATAAAAAATTAGATAATTTAAGATCTTAATAAGAAAATCACACTAAATCCCAAACGGCAATTTTATGTAGATGGTTTGCTTGGATAATTACAGTAATTTTTACAACAGGATTTTTATAGAGGACTCGACTTCCCCTACATTATTAAGATTAAGGAATTAAAGTACTGTATGGCGTATAGCAAAAAATATTTACAAATGGTTTTATCACTTAATTTACATAATGCAACCTTCTTTTTCGCGCCCCTTTCCAATCAGTCCGACATTTTGTATCGGAAATAAACGTTAAAAAATCCCTTAACACTTTAGTAATAAATCAAGATTATTGTCTGTCCACGATTTATATTCGAATTCAATTGTTTATTGGCTCGAATATTTTTAATCGATACACGAAATTATAGAGACTATTGTCTGTGACACGACTAATAAACGAATGAAGTAATTCGATTCGTATCTAATGCTACGGACCATCTGTTCTGGAGAGTATACTAATGTCATTAAATTTGATTACAATATTTGCCGAAACAGGTCATTTACTCCTCTATGACTACACTATCGATATTTAGAATGTTTTCTCGGAGGCTACAGTTATGTTTCCGATATAATATGAAAGACGTACGATTTATTATGCTTCTTGTTGTTTTTTTTTTGAACAGGAATGGAAGTTCCGGAATATAAACTTCCCTACGAAGAAGAACTGAATGGGATGAAACCTACTATGGAACTAATGCAAGTGCTAGTAGCTCGTCATAAAGCACGTCCGCTCTTTCCCTTTGTTTGGAAGGATACTAATCCAGTAAATGCAAAATTCCCTTGGCAAATTTAAAAATAATGCATTTTTATATAAATTTATTCCTACCTTTTCTTTCGTGATAGGCGATTAGAGATTTAAAAGAAACGATTGAATACTGCTGGGATTCGGATGCCGATGCCAGATTAACAACAGAAGGTGTGGAAGCGCGTTTATCCGAGTTACCTGCAGCGTGGGAAAAGCATAAAGGTAAATATAAATTGCTTTCGATCATCGATAAGGCCGACGACATAATTTTAAAAAAGTCTATTTTTTTTTTTTTTTTTTTAATACAGCCAACATTAACAGTGTAAGCCCTATAGTAAATCTGACTAAAACCTCTTATCAATCGTTACCTTCTTCGTCCAGTGTTGTGATCAATGTGCCAGAAACAGATATTTCGAACGAAATGTGCCATCTAAATTCTGGCGCCAGGGAGAATTCGGAAAATACGTTAGAAACTATCATCACATCATCACCATCGGATTCAAATTTCACATCGCTGATGCCAAATACCAAGAACAGTGCAATTAAAACTTCAAATTCTTCCATTACATCTAAACTTAGTGTTCCACTTCAGCCTCATCAAGGTTATAACCCGAGTATCGAAAGAAATTTAATGAAAGAATACGTAAAAGATACGATGCTCAGTGATAACGTATTACTGGAGAAAGGGTACAAAGACGACAACACCATAAACCAATACTGTAAACAGAATATCTCGCATCAGAATCACACGGATGGTAACAGTGTCACATACGCCACATCAAACGATACTTCGGAACGTATAAATAGGATACGTCATCATCCCATTCCATATGTACAAAATGTTCATCTTAAGACTACCATTCCTAATCAAAATACGTTAGAAACTAAAAGTTTTAACGGTTTGTTTAACTGTAGAAATCCCAGACAAGAAAGAAAGCGCAAATGCAATCAAGGAACAAGATCGAGTCTAAAGGGATTTTTCGAACGGAGGAGGACTTCGAAAGAGCACAAAATCTTGGAAGAAGAGAGACAACCACTCAAAGCCTCAACCAGCAACGGACTCTACGCGAGAAAAAGTAACGAAGAAATGACTACCAGGCCTCTCAATCCAAATATAGATATTAACATACATTCGAATTGTTTAGAAAGGGATCCCACCAAGACGGATAAATTGTGTGTGACGGGAAGCGACTCGCACATCCAAAACAAAATGAACTGGCCTAAATCCTTTAAGAATGGCATCAATGGCAGCAACCTACAATTAGGAAGAGATAGTGAATTTCTAAAAGATACCAAATCCAAGGAATATCTTTCATTTTCCGTATATAGCCACCCTCTGACTAATGGCACTACTAATTAGTTAATTAAGTAGAAAATCCTATATAATTCACTTCTTTGGAATGAAATCCATTAAAGAGTTCGGAGGAAACTTGTCGATTGTTATATATATATTTACATATATACGATATTATCTTTAAAGTTATAAAATTTAAGATGCTTTAAATGGCAACAAAACTTGAATTCTCCATCAGATTTTTTCAAAAATGTTAAGTCGTTTTGGTGTAAATTCGTCAACGTGATTATAACGAAAGTTAACAGTAGAGTGGATTATAATTTCTTTAGTATATATATATATATATTTACCGCACACGGGATTAAAAAAAATGTGTGTGGAAAAAATCGCAGAATGCTAAATAAGTTTGTTTTATCTTTTGAATAAATTCTTCCATATAAAAGAAGTGCAAAACTACAACAGAAAAGGAAGATTGGAATAAATACCGCACAAAATATTTCTCATTGGGCAGGCCCAATTTTATTAGATTCTCAGATATCATCATTTGCTACGAAATCTTTTTTGTCATGTGCCACATACAACACATTGACTTTTGCTCAAAACTTCATTCAGTAAATATCTGCATGCTTCATCTGTATTGCTATATAAATTTTGTTTATCAGGAAAATTTTTTATTACCAATTATTATCGAAACACAGTCAAGATCATTCCTATACGACTAAATCAGGTAATTAAAGATTTGTTTAAAACGAATGATTTTTTAGCGATATTCGTTATCATGTTTAATGTGAATTAGTGTGTGTGTTGAAATCTTTATCACCTTTATTATAGTTCCCCAAACCAATTTTTACTCATTCGACACTGCCATAGTCCTGGTGCTATCTTTAAATAATGGCATTTACTGCCAGACATTTTTTAAGTAGAAATATTTACAATCTTTTATTGTAAATTATAGTTTTGTTTTTATTCAGATTTGCCTAATTATGTAATTAAAACATAATCCAAATTTACTTCAGTCCAAACACCAGAATCATTTTATATATATGGAACGGGGCAAACTGTACATGACTGTCTTTCCGTATAATAAGGTGAGTTTTTCTAAGTCAAAAAATTGATTTCATAAATGTTTGTTGATTCTTCCTCAGTTTTGTTTTATCTTTTAAGCCAAACAAAAAAACAAGAAGTTCGAATGTCTTGTGAAAAAAATGTATAGATGTTTAATAATAGTGTGTTGTCAAAATTTCGACTAAGTTCCAACTTTATTAAATGTATGTAATATTCAATAAACAGTTTATATAAACAAATTTTATCTTTTTTTTTTTTATATGTATAAGAAATGTTCAAATTTACATCACCATTTCTCGTAGTATGATTTCTCCTTTGCGAACTGGAATACTTGAATATAAGATTTAAATTTTTTTAAATAAATATTTCATCTTTTGTTACTTAATTGGAATTTCATCACTTTGATTTTTTCAGCTAAGCCCGGGTTAATATTTGTGCACATCTTCAGAACGGTATTGAGAGCGGAATCGTCTTTCTGATCGAAAGCTAATTTAGCGGCTTCCTCTAATTTTCTGTAAAAAATTTTTTTTAATTATTGTACTCTCTAGTCATTTTAGTCAACAGATACTAATTCTTACTTACCCAATTTTGGTTAAATATTTAACTTTATTTTCTTCTTTAATCTTGTTAATATATTTATATGCTTCGTATTTATTGTTATACTTCATACACGCGTCGATGAATGGCTAGTAAAAAAAAAAAATATTTAATTACAAAGAGTCACTGTTAAAAAGTTATCGATATTAGAAAAATTTAATATTGAAAGTAAAAAACTAAGTTACACCAAATTGACAACTAGGTCTCAAATAAGGATAAATCTGAACTAGATTACAGGACCTTAGTGCTCCTGCATCTATAATTTTATTCTAAGTTTTTGAACTAGCTTAAAGAACCTAAGTTTATTTGGTAAGTTCAAGTATATTAATTACAGACTGAGCATGTTGTCCCCATATTTCTAAGATGTCATCATCATTGTACGTTCCAGAAATATTTTAAATCCTTGAGCTCGCTAATCAATTCTTGGTGCCTTCTTCACAGTGCTACAATCTGATCCATTGAAAGATAAGCCATAATTTAACATCAGATTTATTGACAAGAAAATAGTCATCTCTCAATGCTGTCTAATTTGTCATGTACTAGGGCAGAGCTTCTCAAATTTTTTCCAATTAGCGACCCTTTTATCCGAGCAAATATTTTCACCACCCTGAGTATAGAGCTATATAAACTAAGAATATGAATTAAAATATTTGCAGATAATAATTTACAAAAAAAATTTATTTGAAAACAATTCTTTGATATGCATATGAATATAATTCACAGACGTTATATGAGTAGTCAGAGACAATCCTGCGGGGGGGCAAGATGGTGCACAGCACGTGGGCGGCCAAATTTAAAGGCGGCGAAATGATAATAAAATTTGTATTTTAACATGTTTCTCTCTTTGATTTTCATCCATTCTATACCTGTATTTAGATGATTTTTCCAACTGTTTGATAGTAATTCATTTAAAAATTTAAAGCATAAGGTTTGCAAAAAGGGCGGCCAATTTTAATTTGCACGTGGGCGGCCGACGGTCTAGGATCGGCACTGTGAGTAGTAC
>WUQG02003491.1:0-12233 GCA_011317285.2 Androctonus mauritanicus | reverse complement strand
TTAGCGTTATGTGTACACTCGTGATAGGAGAGACGGAGCTTTACGAGAAAATTGAAGAAAAAAGGCAAATATCCGTTATGTACAGGCGAATTAAAACATAAATATTTTAATTTATTGGATTTTTTAACGTAAATATCGGATTATATTATATAGCGTTTGATGATGATTTTTTTTCCTCGACGAACTATAAGTGATAAATATTTTAGCCACGCTTATTATAACAGGACATCTTTATTTCGAGTTTGTTTTTTACTTAAAGAGCGTTCGCAAAACGATTTCCCGGTGGTAGGTAAGTAATTCCTTTTTCCTCCGCGGCAAATGTTCGGATACACTCAAGTAAGTAGTCGATGTCGGCCAATTTTATTTTATGAACAGATTCATTTTTTTCAGTTAGCTTATCTTCAATCATTTCTACCTCTTTTTTTTATTTTATGATATTAGAATATCAAAATTCCATTAAAGAATGCGTTCAAGAGTTGAATGAAGGTGAAGATTCTGCATAAAATGAATTCAATTTATTAAGAAAATAAGTGAGTGATTTTGGAGTAATTTTGAAACACAAAATTTTGGTTATAATGAGGCTACGTACGGTGATAGAGTACACTGTAAAAATTTTATGAAGGTTTTGCGGGGACCAAAAAATAAACTGGCTGTCTAAAATAGAATATCTTGGTGTTATTTTAGACTATTAAACTCACGTTTGGAGATCATATAAAGTACATAGTTCAGAAAGCAATGGCTAACCTAATTAAATTATACCCGATATTCAAAAATAAGTTTTCAAATCAAAAAAGTAAGATACACGTTTTATAAATCATTTGATAGATCAGCAATGATGTTTGCATGCTCTGTTTGGGGCCTAACTTGCCAAACAAATTTAAACAAATTACAGGTTGTTCAGAACAAATTTTTACAGTTGATTGGAAACTGTAGAAAGTTTACTCAGTTGAGTACTGTGTATGAAAACTGTAACATTGACCATTTCCAAACTTACATTTATAATTGTACTTGTAATTACTATAGTGAAATCTCGTCTCACCCAAACTTTATGGTTAAAAACATTGTATATGATAAGACTATTAAATACAAACACAAACGAATTATGCACTTGTTACATTAATAGGTCAGGTTTTGAAAAACTAGAATTATAATTTGTCGTAATTTAGTTTTTCTATTTTTTTCTCCATAGTTTTCTAGTTGTTAGTCAAACTGTCATTTAATGTAGACTTCAAAAATTGTAAAAGATACATATCAAAGCATATAGGTGCTTTTACTTGATTATAGTATAATATTATTGTAATAACTTGTAAATATGTAAAATAAGTTTTTATCATTATTATTATACCAAACAATGTTTAACGACATTGGCGCGTTGGCGCAAAGTTTTATAACAATCTTTGGAGACATAGGAGATCTGCTGCGAGGAAGAATGTTACAAAGATACATGGTGCAATATTATGGGTGCAAAATAGCTGTTCCCTTCAGAAACGACGGTTACACTAAACACCCTAACCCCGGATGTCCAGTATATAACCGAGTTAGATCATCAAAACTATTTCGCATATAACTGCCATCGAGTACTTCCCACTCTATTCAACAGCACAGGAGTTTGGACAGATCATATATCGACACTACACTAGGTGTAACACTCACATTGGTTGCTACGAATTTAGTCCCACCTTGGTCATCAGACAATTGCGCCGTAGATGCTGGAAATGCCACATAGCTACATTGCTTGATCAACCGTTCTTCTAAGACAGAAAAATTGGTCTGTTGCACATCCCGAACCAGAAGTGCGCAGCTGTTTCGGGTTAGCAACAAGAGGCCTACTTTATTGCACGAGATGTGAATTAGCGACTTTACAAATGTTTGATTTCGTTTTATTTCCAATATTTAATTTGTAATGGCAATATAGTATTTTTAATATCAAATCTGATTTCTTTTAGTGGGAGTTGACATACATGTTTACAGTCTTTTGTTTGTCATCCGATAAACATTAATATTGCACTTTTCAGTAATTTTAATATGGATATACTTTTCAATTAAGTATCTATTTTTAGATTTTATTTGTAATTATTAAACATTTCTTAAAACATATTTTTCACTTTCAAATGTAAAGATATCTATAATATTTTATTTATAATGATATTTTTTGTCAATCTTAAACTGCTCTGCAAAGCAACCTAAGACTAACAGAAAAATATCAACTGATTAGAAAGACATTACATTATAAAATCTAAAAAAGAAAATAGTCCAATTTTTAAGTGAAGCTATTGGGTTGTTTGGAAAGTAATTCCATTTTTTCCCATGAATATCATACTTGTATTTTTGACCAGCCAACTTCATTCTAAATCATTTTGTCATTATATATTTTGACAGTTGACATTTCAAGGTTTATTTATAAAAAAAGTTTTTTTGATTCTGTGCAGTTTTTTTTGGTGTCGTATCAAAAATGGAAAGCAAAAAGGAGCATTTTTGACACACACTGACTTTTTATTACTGAAAAAATAAGAATGCTGTTCAAGCAAGAAAAAGGTTATGTGAAGTATATAGAGAAAATGTGTTAACAGAACACCAATGCCAAAACTAGTTTGCAAAATTTCATTCTGACAATTTCGATATTAAAGATGCATCATATTCTGGGAGGCTAACTGAAACTGATGAAGACAAAGGCATTGGTTGAGGCAAACCACTGAATAACAACATGAGAAATTGCTATGAGATCTTAAATTTGTGAAATTTGATTATTCATGACCATATGAAATGACTTGATTTCATTTCAATGCTCAATATTTTGATTCCACATGTTCTCAAAGAAAGAGATTTCCTCTTTCACATTGACATCTATGATTTGCTGCTCAAATGTGAAGAAAATGATCCATTTCTGAAGCAAATCATAACTGACAATGAAAAATGGATTGTTTGCAACAAGGTTTGAATGCAAGCAATCATGAAGCAGAAAAGATGATCAGCTCAAAGCACTTTGAAAGCTGACATTCATCAAAAAAAAGTGATAATCTTTGCTTGACGGGATTTCAAGGGAATTTTTTTTTTTGAGTTTCTATCAGACAATTCCACAATTAATTTGGAAGTATATTGCCACCAATTGGCAAATTGAATGATTCCATTAAACAGAAGAGGCCAGAATTGGTCAACAGAAAATGTATAATGTTTCACAATGATAATACCAGACCTCATGCAAGTCTAATGACTTGTGAGAAGCTATTATAGCTCGGCTTGGATGGGATATGCTACTGTACCAACATATTCACAGATTTGGACTCTCTGATTATTAATTGTTTCAGTCTTTTACAAAACTCTTTAGACAGCAAAACATTTAATTCAAATGAGGATGTCAAAAATCATTTGATTCAGTTTTTTGTAAGAAAATATCAGAAGTTTTATGAGCATGGGAATCATGTTTCTATCAGAAAGATGGCAAAATGTATTGGACTAAAACAGTCAATAAATAATTAAATATTTATATATTATTAAAAAATTGTCATTCATTTTCACAAAAAAAGAAAGTACTTCCCAAACAATCCTATATTTTGAACTATTTCAGTAACAGATGGGAGTTAACAAATGAGAAATTGGATCGGTGCAGAAGAAAGTAATTCATTATCTTTTTTTTTTTTTTTTTTTGTATGACAAACTGCTTTTGTGTTTAGCAGAATAGTGACAAGCAGATCAATTTCAAGTATTTGAAAGAATTCCTTTTATTATTATTCTCTTTAATTAACAGATAATCACAATACTCAAGCACTTCTAGCAGTAAAATTTTATTAAATGTTAACTATAGTTAACTAAGATAGTGAAGCAGTTTTTTCAATTCGATATGGATTCTCTTTAATTATTAACATTAGTGAGATAGATAATCTTTTTTACATTTTTTAATGCTTAAATAACAAATAATGTAAGTAAACCAATAAACATACATAAATAATAAAAAGATTTTGCCATTGGTAAGTGAAATTATAATTATTTTTTATATAAATGAGTATATTAAAATTAAAATTTTAATATACTCATTTAAAATGAAGTAATGTACTTTAAAATGAGTATATTATATCTTTCATGTTTTAATAAATAGTTTCAAAGATATAATTTTTAATATCTCAGATAATAGTCGTCTTGTAGGACTATACAGAGACTTTTAAATTAACTACCATATATTTTTGGACAAAAATGTATATCATCAAAAACCTGAATATACTGTTATGTTTTTTTCCAGATATTTTATAAACTGTCTGATAAAGACAGATGAAATACAAATTTACATAAAACTATTATTATAAAATATATTTAAAATCTTCTAAAATAACTATTATTATTTATATATAGTGAATAATTTAGAGATATCACCATCTTAATGATTTGAGCAAGTAATATTTTATAACAATATTCTCATAGGACTTTCAAAAGTTAACAAGTATATATTTTTGAATAATAATCTCTTAAAATTTGAATGTTCTGCAATGTTTAGTTCTCAAGATATCTTGTGAATAGATGAGAAGAAGAACAAAATTTATATAAATAATCATTTCTTTTTGTACAAAAAAGGACTTAAAAAGTAAAAATGAACAAATAATTTTATTTCAAATAACAACATTCGTATATAAATTCATTAATGTATCATAAAATAGCAATTAATTACAATAGCAAATAGCATACATTCAATATTATTTATTACAAATGAAATCAAAAACCAAACTAAAACATTTTTCAGTAGAGAAAACAAACATAAAAATTTTTTCACTTTCTTTAATATACTACTTAGTTTCAATTGGAATCATGTAACTATTTGGCAAAATAAGATTCAAACTATTACTACTACTAGTTTAGTGAAAAGAACTATTATTATATGAACAACATTACTGGAGATACAAGGATGCTTACATCTTTTATTCAAATATATATTTATTAAGGCAGTTATCACTCAACTTCCTGAACATAGCTAATTAGTTATCTCAGTTGCTTATTAGAATTACACACTTTTGATACTGAAGACAATTTCTTAATAAGTTTTTCCTGATCAAGCATTTCTTTTGTTTTTCCTGATCAAGAATTTCTTTTGTAAAATGAATTCATAAAAATATTTGTTTCTTGAAAGTTTTATTATAAATTTTTAATCTAAATAAATTATATAAGAAAGTATTGTTTACATACTGATATATCAATATTTATTAATAACAAAACTTTTTAATCCTTTCAAAAATCCTCTTAGCCAAAGAACTATTAATCAGATAATACAATTTAGGTTAAAGTGTCAATGATGTCTGATCTTTTCTATAATTCATAGAAATTATAATTTTGAAATTGTTTAGAATAATTATCTTATTTAATTAATATGCATAAGATTGAAGTGAATGCTTAAAAAGATCAAAAATAAAATATAAAATAGTTAAGTTAAATATTTATAACATTTGTTGTTTCATTATATCCTATACTCTGCTTTTCTTTAATTTTATAATTTATATTCACAAATAGCAGTTATCTGCAGAAAAAAACTTTTATTTTTGAAGGTTTTTTTGGTTTATAAATTAGTCATCATCAGCATTCTACAATACTGTTATATTCTTAATCTTGTATCTCTTTTTTGTGTAAATATAAATGTGTGTGAAAAGAAATGTAAGATCAAATTTATTCTAGTTTCTATCATATTCTGAATAAATGAAATCTCTCATTAAAATTTTTAATTTGAAAGAGAGATCATTTTTCATTAAAAATCTCCAACAGAATTGCACAGCAAAGTTGTTTTTCAAATTTAGAAATAGCAAAAGATTCCTAAAAAAGATTTGATGAAAATTCAATGTCTTTTCTCTATTCTGTAAATATTGTTCATCATATATAATGAAAAGCATCTCTATCTAAAAATTGTTTGCATAAGTAACACTATAGCTGTTACAGTTGTGTCTAGCTAAATTTTTAATTCCCTACGTATCCAACATAAAATTTATTTTTTAATATCATTAATTTATAATATACTAATATGTCAGAAAAACAAGATTTTATTTTCAAATTCAATTTTTATAAAATATTTTTTTTAAAGCAGATTAAAATGATTAATCTATAGTTATGTAAAGTAAACTTCTATTTACTTAAAATAATACAAATCACAGTGTTATTAGTTTGGAATAACCTATTGTTAAATAAAAATCTACATTTTTATATCAATAACCAAATAACTTTAGGTTTAAAAGTTATATTAGTTATACTAATTTTCTATTTAATTTTTACGGAACACTTTTTATTTCAAAATTCATAAAAAATATTTTAAGCATTACTGAGATGAAATTTTATAAAAAAATTAATGTTCTTTTTTATATTACAGGTTTTAACATTATAAATATTTTCTGATATAAAACAATTACCATTGTTCTTGATAAATATAACTCTTTCCAAAATGTTATCTTCCAAGAAAATTTTCTGGTTTGGTAAGCATAAATCAGAATAAATTCCTTAATTCTGATGAACCTGTAGAAGTGAAAGACAGAGAATTAATGCTTAAAACCAAACTAGACTCACTCCAGAGATTAATATTGTTGAACTGAATCTAACTGAATGATTTTATTCAAAAATTCAGTTGTGATTAGACAAATAACAATATATTAAAGAGAGAAAGAAATAAAGAAAAAAATGATTTGGAATTTGAAACTGTGCTAAGATAAAATCAATTTTGGAGAAAATAAAAAATACACACACAATTTTTAAAATTTGTAGAAAATTGGAATAAATTTTACAAATGAAGATAAATGAATAAAAGAACAATGAACAGCTATATAATATTTAACAAACTAAAAGTAAATCTTCAAAATTTCTAATTATAATAAAATCTCTGTATTCTGAAAATACACATCAGATAACTTTAAATCATCCTTATAATGAGTAATGGTAAATTCTAAAGGATTATCTTACTAACTTTTTAAGCTTAAAATTTCATTCCAAACATATTTTATAATGAAATAAAAGATTGATTCTAATAAATTCACAATTTATACAGAGATGCAAATAAATAAATAAGTGAATAAAAAGAAATTAGAAATAATTTACAAATTTTATTGAAAGAAAATAATCAATTAAAATTTAAAAAGAAAATTTTCATTAAATAAATAAATTATGAAATTTGAAGGTTCAAAAAGATCTTACGATTTTCATAATTCAACTGAAAACAATCAATAAGAGTAAAAAGTCAATATACTAAAAGAAAACAGTCTAAGAACTTTACTCTATAAAATGAATACTTTTAAAATTATGTTAAGACTTTCTGTTAGAACAACGATGAAAGAACAATACTCTCTCTAAAATCTGGCACTTTAGAATTCATCACTCTAAAATCCAGCATATCTTACAAAAAAAATCTCATTTTAAAATCCAGAAATTTTACCAAAGCAACTGAAGACTATTTTTTAAGAATTTTTAATTTTTGTTGCAATTAAATACTAGTAGAGTAAAGAAGTACAATCATTTTTCTTACTGAAGTTGCACCATTCCTTTCCTGAGGCTTTATCATTAGGTTCCAGAAAAGAAAGGAGTCAATAATTGATTTGTAAATTGAATCCAACTAAAAATATATAGCATTAGCTTGAATATAAGTTGATATTTTTCAAGATTATCAAAAATAAAATATAAGGCTTACTTTTAATTTAAGCCTCTGAAATAATGCCAAATTAAAAAAATACGATTTTTAAAAAAACCAGAATTCTTATTAGACTATTCTGAAATTTTCTTTTTAAAGTACAGTTTTAAAATTTGACCAATATTAATAAAAACATTATTATTATTTTAAAAAATTTATTAAAAAAAATACATCAATGTACTGCAGTGAAACTGCACATTTTGTCAAATGCATATGCAATCATCCCAATATTTTTGATATTCTATAAAACTGGCAATTTATGAAAATATGATAAATATTGTAATTAACAATTACAATAGTGATAACTGAGATTTTTCTCTTGGTCAGGATAACAAATTTGCAATACTGACAATCATTCATACTATCTAGCTTTTCTTTTTCAGATGCAACAAAAACTTTTGTTTTTTTTTATTTCAATTCTCTTATAAGTAAAATGGATCTTATACAGAATTAGAACTCATGAAGAAATGATGATGCCAAGTAAACATTTACAAGCTTATAAATAAATCAAATAAAAACATGAATGCAAACAGAAAAAAAAGATCAGATATAATAATTTCAAAAAAAAAATAAAATTTTATCAGTAGAATTAAATGAAAACACAAGCAGCTGATGTGAAAAAGAGAATCCAAAATATATGATTTCTGTGTCAGATCTATAATTATTATTGATGATTATGGAAAAATCTTGTTGAGTGATTATTAATATATTTTAATAAGCATTATCATGCACTTCTCAAAATTTATTCAATGACTAAATATTTCATATAAAAAAAGAAGCAAATCTTTGCCTACCATTATTATTTTGATTATGTTTTATTCCTCACTAGAGGCATCTGATTTCCAGTGGTCAATGTATTTTAGAACAGTTATTCATATTTAAATTAAATTTTATGATTGCATTTTTGTTAATTCTGATCAATTGATAAAACAATCAATTTTATAGTCATGAAATTTTCATTAAAGAATAATTATTTTATCAGAATATTTAATTTTTCTGCCTGTTAAAAATCATCTTATGAATTGTATCTATAACAATATGTTGTTATAGAAATAAATGTTATTTTTATAAAATGCATTTTAGAAAAGTATTTATTCTATAACAGAAAATATTTATTATTGATATTTTAATCAATAAGTTATTTTTTTCCCCATCCATATAGTCGCATATTTTTATATTAATTTTTTCTGATATTGTATCCCTTTAAAATCCAGTACATTTTAAAAAACACTTCTTTATCCCCAAGTGTGCTAAATTAGAGAATTTTGCAAATATTTTACAAATATAATATTAAAGCATTTCTATGCATTGAAAATGTTTTTTATTTAAATGAATTACAAGAACTAATTGAAATGACATAATTTAAAAAAAAAACTGATATGTAGATTTGTAAATATGAGTTGAAAAATTAATTAATGCAATAATTAAGTAAGCTGCTTTGTGTCTATTAGTTTTAGTAAAATAATTACCATAATAAAATCTATAATTAATGAATTTTTAATAAATAAAATTGAAAGCATTAATACTAACTTCCAGAAAATTGGATTTATTTTTGCCAATAATTTAGTGAAATGAAGAATTTTTTGAAAATTATATAAATTTATGAGAATATTTGATGAAAATTTGAAAATTTTTAACTAATAAATAAAATTACAATGATTGACAAGTTTATTGCTTATAAATAAGTATAAAATAAGCACTATACAGCAGTCGTAAAAAAATTCAAATTTTTAATATGCAAACGTTTTCAATGCAGTTAGCATCATCTTCAGGCACAGAAAACATAAAAGTTTTAAAATTAATTTAAAAACTTGAATGTTTTTATGACTGCTGTATAGTGTTTATTTTATATTTATTTATTAGTTGCTGTATTAACAAAGCAGTAGACCTATTACGGATAGTTTATTGCTTTATTAGACAAAGAATAAGAATGTAAGTTGCATGGTAAAGCAATCTAAAATTAATCTCATGTAAATATGGATCTAAATAAAATGGGGATTGCCTATATATATATATTTAAATACATTATTAATTTTTATAAATGAATTTTCTTATAATTACATATTTATATGCTTTTATTTTAGCTCAAATCCAGCATATAAAATTTTACAGCATTATAAAAATAAGACTTACAGCATTATTAAAATAAAACTTATAAAATATTTAATATAATATATTAAATAATTTTGTATAAGTTTTATTATACAAAATTATTATTGGAATATTTGAGCAGATACTGGTAAACAAGCAAACATTAGTTTATTGCATAATGAAAACTTTGTTTTACTATAAAAAGAAAAAATAATTCATCAGCCATGCAATAATGAATGGAAAATTATGGATAAAGCAGCCAACACAATATGTTAAATTAATTTTTTCATATAACAAATTGTGAAAAAATTATTCAAGTTATTATTTGAAAAAGTTTATTGACAGATGAGCAAATGAATACAAGAATTTTTTTGTAAATTATGTTTGTCTACCTAATGGCCAAATGAATAATTTCTAGTAGCTAAATTGAAATGAATGTGTCATCTTATTTATAATAATAAAAAGTTTTATCTGAAGATTTGAAAATTTATATGCATAAAATTAGAAATTTACACTACTGGCATAAATTAATAGAAGAATTTTACATTTGTATTAATGTAATTATTATTATGAATGTTGTTGTACCTATCTCACTAATAAATAATGTAAACATTTCTTATAAAAGAAGTAGCTAAAATTTTTATAAAGATATAATGCATCATACTATATTTTGAAAAATCAATTTAATGTTTTTTAATAATGTTTTTTACTAATATTGTAAATGTTTTATAAAAACATTTACAATATTAGTAAAAAACATTATTAAAGTCTTTGAAATAAACATTAATAAAATAAATAAGTAAAAAAAAAACTAATTATTATTAAGATGACAATCAATAAGTAATTAGAATCAATACATAGAATGATAAGATTAGTTAATCTAACAAAAATTTATTTAAATATTTTTTAGAAATTACTAAATAAAATAAATTTAAAACACTTCATAAAATAAGAGAATAATTTTATCAAATTGTCTTATTATATAGACTGAATTCTCTAGAAAAGAATTCTAGAGAATTCAGTCTTTATGAATTCTTTTCTAGAAAATTCTCTAGAAATAGAGAATTAAAGGAGGAAATCAAGAATTTCTTTATGAATACTCTAGAAAATAGAGAATTAATAAATTTTGAATATACAGCAATATATGCCAAATGTTATACAGTACTCTGGAATTAATAGATTTATGAACTGCCATTATGAAATAAAGAAAGAAAAACACATAAACAAATCTAACAAATTTTTATTTAAGAAAACATCTGATTTATTTTCAAAAGTATAAAAGCAATGCATCTTTTTAAAGTTATATGAAAATCTGTAAGTTATTGAATTTTTGAGATTTTACTAAAAAATTTTCTTTTTATTTTTGACTTTGATCTAATGAAGCTATATAATAAAAGTCATTTTAAATGGAAAAGATTAAATTGTATTACAAAAAATTATAATTTGCATTTCTTTATAAGATTAGACAACATTTTAATTTAATATTTTTCAGCAAAGGTATTTAACAACTTATCTCACTTATTTTAAGCCAATTTACATCATCAGATCTAGTGAGGTAAATTTTAACAGGCAAACATTAGCTAATCAAGAAACAAACTTCTAAAGATATTAAAAATAAACAAGCACAGAATTAGATTTTAATTAGTTTTCTTCCAATTTTGATATTTTATAGTAAAAAATGAGTTTATAAGAGGATAACAATCATTTATTTACAGCAATATGCTATAGGAAATAAGAATTTTACTATCAGGGGACCAGAAAGTAATGTCATATTTGTGCAAGATATTTTTGCAAATGAAAGTAACTTTTCTTTTGTTTTACATATCAATTTCATTTTTATAACATCCCTGTTTGAAATGTCAAGCCAAAATCCAAAAGAGTTGCCTATTCGACACTGCATGTCATCCAAGTTTTGGAAAGGTAGTGATGCAACAAAAGCTACAAAAAACATTTGTGATGTTTATCCAGCTGCATTAGATACCAGTAAATGTCAAAGGTCATTTGCTAGATTCAAGTTGGGTAATTTTGATTTTTGTGACTTGTCTCATTCAGCAGGGCCCGCTCTAGGGGTGGACAACCTGGACATTTGTCTGGGGCGGCAAATCTAAAGGGCGGCATTTTGATTATAAATGTGACAAAATACAAGTTAAATACTTAATTAATCAAAATTTATATTTGTCGATTTTTTCTTTGGATAAAATTATCATGTAAAATGTATTTCATATTTATTGTTTTTGCTTAAAAGCTAAAAAAATATTTGCATCCATAATTCTGAAGAAAATAACCATAAAAGAGTGGCATGTTTAATTGAATAACAAAAAGGAAGGGCTAGGTATCTTTTTTTTGGTCAACAGATGACGCCACTTTCCATTCTAGAAGAATACTAAGTGGTGGGACGAAATAAGTCCTCCTACAGGCTGCCCACCCCTGTGGAGGAGTCAGCTGGATTGTGGAGAAGGGGATCGACGGGCCGGGCCTGGACCTCATGATATATATTTTCAAG